>KN726159.1:36170-90410 GCA_000816745.1 Ancylostoma duodenale
AGTCATTTTATTTTATTTATTCATACACCAATAAGGAGCGTCAACACAACGCAAAGACAAGTTGTGTAACGAAATTTATCAATTGGAAGTAAGGTTGAGAGGAGATGAGCATCTGAACAGCACACAACTGTTCCTCACTGTTTGTGGTCAAGTATCTTAGTTCATTCCAAGTTAGTTCACTGCGAGCATAACACATCTATTTTTTCAAGATAGTGATGAATGGATGAAAAAAGCGGATGGCGAATTAGAACTTTGGAGGAAAGTAAATATGCACGATGAAACAAAACACATCGCTCTGCAGCAGTACGCTAACTATGTCAGGGAACTAACTGTAAGTGAACCAGGGCTCTGCCTAATTGAGCATGCCAATTCTTACTGAAAACTTTCGCATTAAGGAGAGCGCCGTGGTCCAAGATGCGAGCAGCGGGATAAGTAACTATGTTGCTTATGTTGCTCGTTTTATGCTCGCGGCAATGAGGGCGAGGCAACGGTAGGTTCACTTCCAAAACAAATGCCAGCACATACGACTACATGAGTGTCATTTCAGCTATGGCCAGGAAGTCACCTTCGACGACATGATCTCTTCGTGCGCAATCATGGACGACTTCTTCCGTAAGATAAAGTTCGTCTCCTGCTCCGTGCGAATTGGATTCGCGAAAGCGTTGATGCACATGGTGCAGTTCCTGCTACAGAAGAGCGACTTCTGTTCGTACCACCATTTCTGCGTGATTTCGTCTTTTCTAATCTTTAACCAACAACTCTATCATCAGATGTACTCGGAAATAGCGTGAGAAAAGAAGCGTTGGAGACCGCTCGCAGGGAGTTGTATACTCGTCAGAAGTCGATTCGTGCGGAGCAGAGGCTGAAGAAATCTATGGAAGGCGTCGCTCACGGCGGCTTACGGGTCAGTTGGGAAAATACATCGGATTCCCGTTCCCTGTCTATCTCCATAATAGCTGCGACTGCACTCACCCTCTGACCACTTACAGGATGAGAAGTATTGCGTGATTCGAGCTGTTATTGATCATCAATCGGTTGATGACGCTATGAACAAGATCTCAACTTTGTTTGAAAAAACAGGCTTCGTCACGCATACGGAGTACAACTTCGTGATGGGGTAGAAATTACGATGAATTATGAACAATTTGCAGATTCAGCAAAATCTGTTTCAGGGCCGTCATGGTTTACATTGTGTTCTTCAATGCAGCTCGTAACGAAGTCATCTACAAAATGCGATATGGTAGCATTTGGCCCGGCAATGATCCCAACACAGGGTTGCAAGAGCATATTGAAAATGAGAACCTTTCATTCTGGGTAACGACATTGCTTTCTTGTTTTTATATGTTTCCATTTCATTTCAGCCGATCAGGGACGAGGGAGGAGAGGGGGGGGGGGGTAGAAAACTTGGATTTTTTCCATTTTTGGGGATTGGAGCGCAGGAATTTCAGAAAAAGTTTTCAAAAGATAGTCCAGTAACAATGTTTATAATATAATAGAAAGATTAAAAATAAGATAGTCTAACAGGAGTGTTCAAAAATAGTAATGAAAGAAGCGATTGCTCGAGAACGATTATCATGCAGTTATTCTTTGAACGATGTCGACATTCTAGGTCGGACGTTATCCTAGTCCCAAAAATATCATGCAGAAAACGGCCTCGACACAAGGTGGCACTTTCGTGCTTGATGAAAAATCTCGTCGATGGCAGCAATTGTACGACTCCCTGAGGAAATGGTTGGTTTCTGGGAGAGGGGGGGGGGGGGCTGAAGGCAATGCTTTGAAGATACAAACATTTCTGTAGGTTAGTGGAATACAGGAAGTGTAAGAACGCCTTTGACTCCACTGCATCCTACTTCCTCCTCTACACTGGTAAAGGAGTCAGCCGAGACAACACGAAGACAATAATGAAGAACTTCTTTAAATCGGCTAACCTTGAAAACTTCAGGGTTTCTTCCGGCACGGTGGGTTTTTTCTAGCTGATTCACTTTGCGCAACGGAGCAAAAGGGAAGACATGTTTCAAGGTCCGTCGCTCGACTGCTTCAAAACAATACCGTGACGCTTCGAAAAGGCTGATCACAGAGGGAGCTCATCCTGACGCCGCAGCCTTGAGCGGTTTGTTCTTAAGGGCTGGTCATTTCTTGCATTTCACACCGGTATCACGATTTGCAGGGCATACGAGAAGAACCCAGGTGGTCATGTACAGTCGCAGCTTTGTTGACACATCTGTTTTGGGTTACACCCACTTGGGGAATCTGTCTCAGGAAGAGGCGTCAAAAAGCAGAGAGGATATTGAAGCTGTCACTCGACTTATGAAGATCAAAGGGTGAAACAGTCACACATTAATTTCATATGAACGGAAGGAAGTTCATTCTTTCAGTATTCGGCTCGGCGCTGGAGGAGCAGTTCGAAGCGATGAGATGGGCCGTGCAGAACAGATGGCCGGCAATGAGGAAGAGTGTCCAGAAAGTGAGAGTTCAGAGAGTTCTTCCGATGAGGAGAGTGAGAGTAAGCTAACCTGTTGCTTAATAAATGTAATACGTGCCTGCTAGTATATGTCGCTACTAAGAAATGAGCTTTCAGGGCCGGATCTTCCACGAGATCCAACGACTGTGAAATTACTGTCTACGGGAGCTGAGAGGATCGGACACCCAGGACCTTCTAAAAAAAGGCGATTGGCAACATCTGAAGCAGTGCAGCGTCAGTTTTTGTTTTTCATCACTTTTTGTTTTTTCGGTCGCCTTAAGGCTCGCTAAGGACCATCAGATACTGTGTGGATGCTAAAAATTGCAAATTTTGATCGAGGACCTCCTATATGCAGCGGGAAAAACCCCTCAATTTTGCTTGCTAGCGCTTAAATTTTTAGATGAACAGGTATGAAGGACTCTCATTATTCATCGGATATCATAGGGGTTTTGCTTCAATATTTTGGGAATTTTCTAGCTTTAAAGATAGAGAAGATGCACTGTCAGGCGTTCTATCGCAGCTTTGTATGCCTGTTGTTCTAACGGGGTAGCTTACATTTTTCTCGAAAATGTGAAGTTTTTTCATCTGTTCAGATGGAGAAGAATTTTAAAGTGAGAAAGAACCTTCGCTTGTCTTAAGATGTCAGCCTTTGGTTCATGTGAAAGACTGGCACAATGCACATTTACTCTTCCAAATTAAATGTAGGGGTCTTCATTAATTAAAAGAGTTGTACGCTCTCCGTCAATTTGTATGCATTTAGATCAGTTACAATCAGTCAATCTCTCTTGTAATCTAATCTCTCTTCCCGAAAATCTCGAACCTCCGCGCGCAAAGCGGAAATTTTAGTGAACACTAGTAAGATATCCGAACTCTTTTACCTCCGTTCTCTCCACTTCACTGTTCTGTTGTTGCGCTAACGCTCAAGGACCTTTTTTCCCAAGAAAAAAAAATGCTGTCTCACTCCACGCCCTTTCAATGCCATGATATAGGTTGTATACATTTTTAGCTTTCTATTTTCTCCTCTGAATGCTACCCCCTCTTTCCTTGCCATCGATGTCGCTTTCGCCATTTATACGTAGTGTCAGGTCGCAACTTTGGAGGGTCGTGTGGAAAGTCACGGGCAAAATGTCCACTCATTTCTCGATGATCGCTGGGAGAGATTGCATACTTGATAAGTGAAGTGATAGTTCGTCATCTTATGCTACTACAACTGATTCCACTGTTCACGTTATCCAGACCTTGAATTGCCCTTATTCATTCGTTTTGGCATACTGCTTACTCACTTATATATCGTTCCTACGTAAGTCATGCAGTAGGGCTGAGAAACAGTTTCATCTACAGTGTGGGCGTAAATTATTGGCTCAGGCGTTTCTAGGTACATAAAAGACGCGAAAATGCAAAATCGCGAACTCTGGTATATGCCCTTGAACCATTTCTACCCTGTAACAATAAGTGGTTTTCCAAACGACCCCTTCTCGCGTCTGTATGGGCTTCAGAATATCACAAGTTTAAGTCACTATTGGTGTGGGGAGGCGACTGTACCGCCCCTTTCGCGTTTCCCTGGCATATCTCTCCACACTTCCGAACCCCCATGTCCGTTAGCTTAGGTGTGGAAGATCCCGAATGAAAACAAATAAACGACTGTCTGCGGATGAAGGGCAGGAAACCGGGGCCATCGAGCACGGTAATAGGTTCACAGATCTGCCTAACTTGGCTCGTTCTGGATTCGTTCAGGACGAATGCGCCAATGATTGCGCCCAGCTTGTTGAAGGCAGAGTCCCATCTCATTTTTAGTTCGGAGAGATAGGCTCTGGACCCACTCGACATGCTGATTCTAACGATGCAGGGAAAATGCAGCGAAATTCTGAGCGAATCTCGGGCTGATTTATACCGGTACTTTCTGACGTAAGTACAGTGGTGACCACACATTTATTTGGCGCGCCACCCTGTTTGGGCGATCAGCCGATGCAAATATAAATTCCGTATGTAATTAGGGAAGTGCACGAAATTATGGAAAATCCTAGTCCAAGGCGACACCTGCTACCCAGAGAAATGATGTTACAGGCTATGCCTGAAATTTGGTAGATGGACTGGAAACCAAGCTAAGAAACAAAAAAAATAAATCAGGAAAAAATTACACTTACTTTCGATATAATCAAGCATTTTGTAAAGTAGCCTTAGTGTGCAGCCCTTCATCCCAAGCTGGATGTTGAAATTGCTAACAGACCTTGAAGAAAAAGTGATCCGCGATAACTTCGAAGATAAATCATGCAGTCCGACTAAGGATTCCTATCCGATTTGTGCTGTTAATGGACGTTCAGTTGAACAAGGAAAAATTTTGAGACTTATTCTCGATATTCAAGAACATCAAATCTTCACGAAAATTCAACTATTTGCTTCTGCCGTTGACTCTGGCCAGTACGGAGAGCAAAGTAATAGCGCAAGAAGAAATTATTAGCCATAGATATTCTGAGTTTAATTGACTACTTTTCCTCCTGAAAGGGCAATGGCGGACACAGGAGAGGGGGAGGGTCAGAATTTGTGCTCGAATTTTTGGAATTACGTTGAAAAGCAGATGAAAATAGTTCATCCTTATCATTATTGTTCAGTAACTACCATCAATTATTTAAAATAAAAATTGACATTTTTAGTAGTTTCTGTTGCTTCATTTGGGTTCTCAGAGTGGCGGTGTTGCGACTTCTTTCCCACGCACCCGCTAGCTTACCACTCCTACGTTTGACACTGTCAAAGGGCAGATGTAAAAGTCGTTGTCAAGATTTGTTAGATTTGATGAAAATGAGATTTTGATGCTCATTCCGGTTTCGATTGAGGTTTTGCTTATGCCAAGCGGCTGGAAAAAAGCAGGTATAGTCATGAGCCCAACATAGGGCCCAACACCCTCCAACTTTGTTCCGACTGCTTGTATAAGTTATGTGAAAATCCTGAATCGTGGATGTGTTTAGTATGTGGCCGTCATTGTGGCGAACGCGTTTTACCATGTTAAGAAGTTCACAGCAACCACAGCTCATTTATGCAGGGGTACTTGTCATCCCTCACAACCGGCCGGCGCCTCGATCCTATCCACGGGGATAAATTGCCGTGAAAATGGCGTTTCTAAGGTATTCATCTGTACTACTGGTCTGAATGACTCGCAGAGATTCGATCTACATACATATATGTGCATGTGTCAGTTTTCTCAATACTTCACGGTATTGCCTGCATCATGCATTCTCTGTTGTGCTAGTCCTCTTGTGAGCAATTTCTAAGATTAGAAAGAAAAACAGCGAAAAGTAATAATACATTTCCAATACATTTCAAAATTCCGAAGCGGAAGCCAATCGGACGGACACTCACCCACCCATGCCATGCGTCCGTCTTTGCATAACGCGTGCACATGCAGTATTCTCCAACTCCACCGCGTGTTTCGGTATTATTGGGGAATGGGAACTGAATTCAGCGGTCACCTGATGAAACATCCAAATCAGAGGATATTTTTTCTATTTATTGTGGCAATGAAGGCATTGGTACTCACCCGCTCAGCATTATTTTCGCGGCGTAATCACCCATGGTCGCTTCTTCAACATTACGATATGTTAAGAAAGGAGTAAGAGAAGGGGGATCATTCGACTGATGTTGGAAGAAAAGACAACTTTTCGCGTGTTTTCAGCGAAATTCTCAAGATTTACAATTGAAAATGAGGAATTCGCAAAGCAGACATTGCTTGCCATCGACCAAACAGGACCAGATTTTCCTTTTAAGGTTAGGAGTGCTGCCTTAAGTAGGATTTGGGACAGCTTCTCAAGCTAGGTGGTACCCCTCGGTGTAGAGAGAGTGCTTTTCCGCTCTTTGCTTGGAAACGCCGTCGGAGAATCTATGAAAATGAAAAAATATCAGGATGGTGCTGAGTTTTTCTTACAGTATTCTACACGTTTCTCTAAGGAGAGATGATGGCCACTTTGTGATTCATATCTATTGCGCATACACAAAATAAAAGGCATTGAGCAAGACCAAACCATAAGAGTGGAACTCAGCACTGTTTTTCCAAAGAAGGACAACTTGCAAAGAACAAGAATATATGCTGGTTTTGAGAAAATAATTTTGTAGTAGTAGTGTTATGACGCCTCAGCCGTCATTACTGAGGGAAATTAGCTTGTCGGGGACCTGCACTACAAATAGAAAGCAACACCGCTGTTCGTGAAATTCTGAGTAATACATATTTATGAATGTTCCAATGAAAAGAACCTATCCACACCATTCGGAATCATATAACGAATGTGACATCTAATGACCAGCAAGAACAGCAAGATCTCGGAAGACAGAGAGCAACCTGTGAGTTGCATCCGTGCAAACGTTCTGCCCGATGCACTAAATTTACGTAGCACGTAGGAGAGGTTGTAAAGATAGGGGATAGGCTGAAGTGGAGAACGGAGTTAGTATTACATTCTCTCCAGTTCCACGGAATTATTTGTTTCAACCACGATAGTTCTTTCTACAGAACAAAGACCAGAGCGAGAGGTGGTTGAAGACATCCCAAAGGTGGGTTCGAGGGACACTGGAGACGTGGAGATGGTGGATATACCTCAAGACGTTCAAGGAGGTGAGCGGGAAGAACGAACAGGTATGACTTCAAACCACTTATTGCTTGGAGTACGGGATGCGTTCTGTTTCAGCTGCTAGGCGAGCGCATGAAGAACCCGATGTTGAAGAACCTCATGTTGAAGAACCCCGTGTTAAGGAACCTCATGTTGAAGAACCCCGTGTTAAGGAACCCCGTGTTGAAGAACCCCGTGTTGAAGAACTACATGTTGAAGAACCACGTGTTGAAAAACCCCGTGTTGAGGAACCCCGTGTTGAAGAACCTCGTGTTGAAGAACCCCGTGTTGGTGAGTTTTTTTTCTTTACACATTCCAACATCCTTATCAAGGGTACTACAATTTGGATTCAGAGCATCCACAACCAGGAGTGCATCCCGAGCCAACGCCTCCCGCACCAGGTACGTTTAAAATGTCAGATGTATCCTAGTGCAAAACGTGGGAGCGAGCTACACCTACGTATGTATAAGGAGATGTGCTTATATTTTGCCTATTATTTGAGGAACGCTGAGAGAGACGACATTGCTGATAAGTGGAAAGAAGTGTAGCACATGTTATGCTCCCAGGCTAATACCTCTCGGTTCACCTTATCCTTACAACCCTTCGTTCACCTTACCCATTTGTTTCAACGTATTGACTTATCCTGACGATTCTCACTCAAGTGCTCTCAATCTTCCTATCTTATGGACAATTTTGGCTGCGAAAAATTTCATTTTAGTTATGGCCGGGGCAGAACAAACGCGTGGGATTTGGGCATATGCGTTATGGCCCGTTTTCGCTGATCCTAACAGTGAGATAAATCCTGAGCAAGCTGAAATGCCTCTGTGCTGGGCATGAGCGGGAAACGGTCACCAGATATTAGGCTGATGCAGAAGGAATGGCGATTTTTTTTTGTGTTGAAAACACTTTGAATGACCACTCTGACGAACCATAGAATCATTTTGATTAGCGGGGACCATTGCGTATCGTACGATCAGCTCCATGACGCCGTTCGCTTAGAACTGCGAAGCGAAAAATGAGTGAAACCCCTTTTTCACGTTATTATATTTGGCGAATTTTTTTCCGCGAAATAAGAGCTTCTGGAGCTCAGGGAGAAGGCAGCTGTTCTTCTGCAATTTTTTTTACAGAAAGTGATGACTACTGTTCCATTTCCCAGCGAAGTTTTCGAAATTTGCGCTTTCTCTAGGAAGCAGATTTCGGCGCATAGCTAACTTGCAAAAAGTGAGCCTTTTGTCATCTCAAGCATTTTTTTTGCAGACCATTCGCGGCTTTTTCGAGCAAATAACACTAGTAGGTACTGTATAGTGCGATACTTCCGAAAAGCACCTTGCAGACAACCGTCCATTAAAAATCCTAGAGATGAACAAGAAAAACAAAAAACAAAAGCAAATGCTCAAAAAAGTGCCTATCTACTTTTTCCAAACAGTGAAGTAGCTGTACCCAATCTCGAATGTGGATTATGCAGTAACATCTTGGCGAAGTACAGCGAAGGGGTGTTGTGGGCTGTATTGCTGTTGTAATGTTGCAGGAGTACCCTTGTCATTTAGAAAATTGGAAACGACGTTTCTAAAAACGTTTGCAATTATTTTACGACTACGAATTGCAGCAGATAACTCCTGTACCTACAGAACAGAAGAGCTTTCTTTGCTTTACCATTGTGTTATGACGCACTTTGTCCAAATATACGTTAATACGTTTTTGCAAAAAAGTTATCGCCACGCATAAATTTCTTTTGCATAGTACCTACATAAGAACCAATACCTTTTCTCTATACTTATCGTGGATGTTTCGACTGACCTTGAAAGGGAAGATATGGCGAATAACGTTCGTTTCAACGAAAGATTTTTGGCGGATATTTTTTTATTTTAGTAAGTCCTCAAAAATTATATGTAAAGCCGATCTTGACAACTCACAAACCAGTCGAAGTCCTGCAAAAACAGCCGAACTTTCCCATCGCGAGTTAAAGTAAGCATGAGTTTGTGGCTAGTTTTCAACCTGAACGCTGCATATCTGCATCACTACTGCTCTCACAACAAGTTCATACCCGGCTTAGAATTTTTGCAGGAAAAGCGCAAGCCGGGTATGGATTATTAGGACCAAAACCCACGGATGAATATATCCTAATAGTGGTTATCATGTTAGGCAGTCAAAGGCGAACAATTCACACATCTCTTTGAAACAGACATTGCGAGCTCCTGCGAACGAACATAGTGAAGATGATGTAAAGGTTTTCGTTATCCAACAATTCATCTTGTAGCTAATCGATCTAGTATAGTGCCAGCGTATTGCAGTAATCGGGGTATAGGATTGGAGTTTGGAATTCCCTGAACCCTTTGATCATGCAAGTTTTAACCTCGACTAGGCCCTCCGCCCCATTCGAATGGTGTTCCATGTTTCCGACCCCCCTTCATCACTACCTCGCTTACAAATGCATTCCCATCGTTTGAATTTGGCGCCCACGCGCGCCGTCCAGATTTTTGAAAAACTGTCTAAGCCTTTCTATGTATTATATATAGAATTCCGGAAGTAGTGCCAGTAGCTGAGTCAAGCAAGGCCAAAAATGCTGTTTTTATCCATTCAAAGTTCCAGGATTTCTAACTCCTCTAATTTTCCGACTTCCTACGCAAAACTCCCACTCTTCCGTGCTGCAATGCTCTTGCCATGATGAACCATCGTGAAGCTCATTATTGTCTAAGTACAGGAAATTGGTGTTCGAGACGCTCAACATGTGGTACTCCTCTTGCCTACTGCGTTAACATATTTCAAGGATACCACTCTCATCTACAATACCCGCGCTAACTTCGTTAAAAAAGAACACGCGGTACGCGAAGTTGCGTTCTTTTCGATCCATCGCTCTAACTAAGGTAGAGGTTAAGGTGCGGCGAAATAAAACTGATTGTAGAACCATATTTGATCCAGCTTCGGACGCATTTGACATTGACTGGAAGTTTTCGTTTCCAGCAGAACATTTTGAATGTTTTCTATTTGCCGCAATTTTGCCGCATGTCGCGAGCTGCGAAGCCTGCGACGAACCGCGTGATGACCAAAAAATCTGCTTAAGAGTACATTTTTCGAGATATACGGTGCAATATCGTTACAAAATCGAACAACAGCGGCATCTGCACAACCATATTTGCTGTTTTTGCCCAAAGTTTTTGGAGTTCTGTCCATGCGATGCACGAATAGTTATCTCTCACACCTTTTCAGCCCCTTTCTTCTTGATGCCAGGAATTAAAATTGAAAATAGAGAGTAAAAACTGAACTAATCGTGTGAAAAACCTGAGGGTTGTGTCAGCTCCAGCAAATTCATCGTTCACAAAATGATGCTAGAATTTTACATTCGTGAATGCAATTGCATGTCCTCCGAGCACTACAGCGCAGCGGTCACTAAAACTTGAAGAAGAATGTTTGAAATCATAGCAATTTCGGTAAAAATGTACGTATAGCGTTGCTGAGATGCTGCCCTCACAAATAACTAACAATTCGCGACATTGGTGAATACTGAAAATTTCGAGAAATTTCACGAAGTTGCAAATTTAGAGCATCGCAGCTCCAGACCTATGAGAGCTGAGAACCTCCAGCTCTGCGAAAGCAGAGTAGCATTTCTTGTTCAAAGGAATTCGAAAAGAGTTCAACGAATTTCGATTTCGCGCGCGACTTTGAGGTGTGGCAATACCATACCAACTTTTACATCCGCAACGATCTCCAATGCCTCGTTCGGCACGTCATTGCACTTCTCCC
The DNA here is from genome assembly GCA_000816745.1 of Ancylostoma duodenale. Lineage (NCBI taxonomy): Eukaryota > Metazoa > Nematoda > Chromadorea > Rhabditida > Ancylostomatidae > Ancylostoma > Ancylostoma duodenale. The sequence continues at coordinate 46,965 of KN726159.1, forward strand.
AAAAGGAAAATTCAAGCCAAATTTTCATGAGCAAAACAGAGGTTTGTATTCTCGCATACTACGAACATTTGTACAACACACCCATCGCCGTTATTAAGATTTCACCTTCCGAAAACGCAATAACACTCAAGAAAACCCAAAATATGCTATCAATAAGCTTTATTCACTTTATAACAAGGTTTTATAAGCTGATTGCCGCGTCTTATGATAATCCAGAAACTGTCAAATTTGGATTTATTCGATTTTTCTGTCTCAGATCCGTACATCGCTCCGTCCGATAGGCTCGGCACATGCAGGCAGATTTGACCATGAGGCGGTGTAAAAACGAGGGAAAATCGAAAGAGTCCAAATTTGCCAGTTCTTAGGTTGCAATATAATACTGCGACAATGAGATCAATGACAAGGTGACTAACACATGAAATCTTTTGATACAATGAATAAAGCTTATTGTTTGCACGTCGTAGAAATTTCCTGCACATTCCTGAGTTTTCAAGGGATCCAATCCGCGTCATTTCAAGGGGTCGAAGCGTAATTCTTAGAATTATGCAAGAACACAAACTTCCCCACTATTGTTGGAAATTTGGCTCTGATATCTACTCCGAGATAAATATAATGATGTGCCGAATATGACATCCAAAGCCTTTACGGATGTGAAAATTGATGTTTGCCACATCTCAAAGTCGCGCAGCAAATTGAAATTCAGTAGTCGCTTTCCAAATTTCTACAGCGTATAAACGTTACTCTCACCTCGCAGAACCAGATCTTCTTAACTGCAACAATGCTAAAACTAGGATACTCTAAATTCACAAGTTCGTGAAATTTTGCAAAATCTTCAGTCGGCACCGATTTCGTTGATTCTTGATCATTTAGGGGACGGGCATCCCAATTGACGCCAAATATAAGTTTTTACTGGAAGTACCACAGTTTCACACAGCCTTGTTTAATTTCTAACGACCGTTGCACATCATTGCTCTGAGCGCATTCATTCGCATGCTTGAGTTGACGATTTCAGCATGATTTTTCAAATACTCAGATGTTGTGCAGTGACTGCAGAACACACACCGAAAAATGAAAGATTACCCGTTTGATTGCTACATTACCGTCATATAATGAAACGACAGGCCAGCACATCCAGCAAGAATCCACCACTTCCCCCAAGTAAAATGGTAATTATTTCCCTCTCCTTTCAGTTAAGACCAAAACACGATCTATTTTTTTCTCATTGAATTGGGATTAGCTAGCGAACAAAGAGTCTCGCCGAAGTTCTGCTGCAGCTGAACTTTTCATCGATGTCATTTCATTGATGTTGCTGGAATAGTTAGCAACGCAGCATTTTTTCTTTTCTTCATTTCTTTTGCTCAGGTTTTACTCCCTATTTCCGATTTTCATTTCTGGTATCGAGTAGAGGAAGGCTAAAAGGGCCTGTAAGAGCCCGCTTCCGTGCAGTACATGATGAGAACATGGACATTTTGTGCAAAAACAACAAATAATGTAACATAAATACAGTTGTAGTTAAATTTTGTAACTATATCGCACCAAAAAGCTTGAAAAACGTACTTTTAAGCAGATTTTTAGGTCGTCGCGCGGTTCGTCGCAGGCTTCGCAGCTCGCGACATGCGGCAGAGTTGCGGCGAATAGAAAACATTAAAATCTTGTGCTGGAAATGAAAACTTTCAGTCATTTCCGAGTGAATCTGAAGCTGGACGAAATATTGTTCACACCGTCAATTTTGTTTTGCCGTACCTTAACTTCTTAGTTAGAGCGATGGAACGAAAAGAACACAACTGCGCGTACCGCGTGATCTCTTTTAACGAAGCAAGTGCCGGTATTGTACGCTTGATTTCCTTTCTATACTCTCCAAACACGTGGTGAGATGATTGCCAGCGGGCCTCGACCACTGGATATTCCAGAAAAATTTTGTGAAGTGGACAATTTTCACTCTGTCATTGTGAATGGTGACATTGTAAATGAACAGATTAAGCACCATGGACCTCACGCACCCCGCATTTCATCTGTCCTTCGAAGAAGTTATATTTCTGTTTTTATTTCGCTCCAGCTGCAAATACCCTAGTACCTGTGGCGGAGGCAGAAAGTGGGTAGGAGGGAAGGGGGTGGCGGGGGGAAAGTGGGGCCTCCGCCACTTTGGCAGACGAGATGGAAGAGAAGCAAGTGTATCCAACATAGATATCAACAACCGATGCAATATTCTGTAGTCTTTGTCTGGCATGATTTCCTGTCACCATTTGTCGCGGACATTGTAAATTTAGGGGGGGGGGGGGGGGGGAAATTAAGGAGCGTGCATAAAGCAGCTGTAGACTATCAATTGCTGTCGCATCATATAAGCACCTATAACCGGTAGAATTTCATAACTAGGTTTCGTAGAGCAAATAGTACACAATGGTACACCATGATAAATAGTAATAAATAATTATATGATAGATAATAATAATATAGACAAATGTAGTAATCTTGGAGGCGTCAGTGTCGCGTTCGTAATTAGAAGCTTATTTGGAGACGAACTATCGGAAAATAGTTGCAGAAGCGTGGTGCTGACATATGCAACGCATGCGACAATAATACAGTGAATAAGACGGTGTGCTTGGCTTCGCTCAGGTGCTTTATTTCTCCTGGATATTTACGCGACGGCAACAGTTATTAATCCCAATGAATCTTTTCAAAAATTTCTCAATCTCACCATTTTTGTGAATCGGACCAGCTTAAAGAACCTTTTTTTTCACCCACTCTTGCCAAAGAGTGTGTGGACTTGTTCGGTTGACAAGTGCTGCTTGAATGCTTGTCATATTCACGTTTAGCGTGTTAGATAACCGCAGTGGACATGTTCTTACCCATCATTGATCAAAAGCAGAAAAACATAGTAAATCGATACCTTCGCGCAAAATGTTTGTCGTATTCGTGCTCAGCCTTTTAAGGAGTCCCAGTAGACTTGTCTCCTCCGCGCCATGGGTAGAAGTGGCGAAAAATCAATAAAATGGATAAATCGATATTTCGCGTAAAATGTTTTCATATTCGTATTCAGCGCATTGAAGAACCCCGGCAGACATGTCTTCATCGCTCCGCGGCCAGAAATAGCGAAAAATCAATAAAATCGATGAATCGATATTTCGTGCGAAACGGTTACAATATTCGTGTTCAGTGCGTTGAGGTGCCTCAGCGAACATGTCCTCACCGATCTCTGTGCAAAAATAGCGAAAAATCAATAAATTCGATATGACCGATAAACGAATCGATAGTTCCCGGTATAGCCATACAAAATGGTTGTCATAATCGTGTTCAGCGTGTTGACATACCCAAGCAGTCATGTTTTTGCAAAAATAGCGAAAAATCAATAAAATCGATAAATCGATATTGCCACACAAAATGGTTGTCATAATCGTGTTCAGCTTACTGACATACTCTAGTAGGCATGTCTTCACCGCGCCTGGGGCAAAAGTAGCGAAAAATCAATAAAATCGATAAACCAATCGATAACCCAAGGTGCAAGGTAGCCTAAAACCTCCGCCGACCCCAGGGGACACGTAAGCAAAGTTTGGTCCCGATCGGTCTATGCTCCGCGTTTTCCATTCGTTATATACACATATACTATCTTGCAACGCACATTCCAGTAGAAATCTTCTGTCACGTTAAAGCTAAGACTGTTCGGCGTAGTTACAGGTGCTGAAGTTGCCGCCGAGCAGCTCGACTACGTGACACAACAGTTGCGGTTACTAAATGATACTCCATACCGTGAAGGCCTTACTAAGCTAAGCACTCGCTTCGAAATAGCAGACTTTTTCCGACGAAAGCAGAGAATCCCTGTCCAGGTTTGGTATTACCTAGTCCTATATGCCGTGCAGCGCCGCGCTGTGAATAAGGTAATCTATCTGTTTCACAGGATTTTCCTTGGCTACAGGTGAGGGATATACCTGCCATCGGCGGAAGAGGCGTCTTCGCCAAAGTGCCCCTACCAAAGGATAGTGTTGTATGTGATTACAGGTGCGAATATCGTCGTAAACGTCTTCACTATTTATCCGTATTCATCTCTAATTTTTTTCACCTTTTAGTGGTCCTGTCGTTGATGTAGGAAAATGGGAACGGTGGCGGATCGACATGCCTGAGGAAGAACGCGTCCTTGTGGAACGATACATTGTTGAGTTCTCCGGTAAGAATTGCATAGCCGGTAGTTTCAGCTCAAATGAAACGACTTCTTTGGAGTATCCAATCCATGAAGATCGACGTAAGCACAATCCATCAAGCTCCGTAAGCCGTAGACTTTATTCCAGGCCACTTTCGGAATCAGGTGTACAATCGTGCGGTGCTTGGGCACCACACCATGTATAATGGAACGGTGGTTCTAGGAAGATTGTTGAATCATAGTGACATCCACCCGAATCTGACCTACACGGTCCACAGACGCGGTCATGAGATACTTGAGGAGTGTGTGATCTTTAAAACCACACGTGATATAGAGGTAAGTGGAAGTAGTGGTTGAGTTGCACACAATGTCGTTCACGGACTTTCAGGCAGGAGAGCAATTGCTCTGGAACTACGGCGAGGATTACGATCGCAAGTCGCTGCGAGAAAAGTGCATCTGTAATGTGTGCGACCCAGCACTTGCAGAAGGTTGCTCATTACATCCACCGAAGCTCCCGAATGGATTGTAATTCTCACTTTTTCAGAGTCCACCACTGAACTTGGAAGAACCTCACCTCAGGTGGAGGTGAAAGGGCCGTGGATGAACGAGCCGTCTCTCTCACAGGAGGTGCATGGAAGAGGGGGAGTCCGACCGCCGCTACGTGCAGCAGAAGTGCTGCTCTCAGCAGCATACAAGGCAGACTGCGTCGGGTTTTTACTGGAGGATATTGGCGGCGACGCATTGGAAGCCTATGACAGAAGTAGGACAACTGTTCTCGGCTCAGAGGTGAGTGAGACAGCAGCACTGTACTCCATGGAAAGTGTAACATTTCGTATATTTTCATCGCTATTTTAGGAACATTTCACCGCCGGCCTCGCGATCCCAGGAGAGGCAAATAATTTGTGCAAGCTCTTCTGGGCTGCCCATGCGGATGCCTTCCAGCATGAGAATCCTGTCATCATCATGTTAATGAAGACACGGAAGGATTATCGCCCTTACATTGTCCTTCTTGGCCATCACATTCCGGCGGAATCTGCTAAGCGATATGGCTCTTGCGTCGCTTATATCGGTGCGGAACAAAACGTGCTCGCCGTGGTAAGTTGTACCACCAAGCTGAGTTTGATCCCATTACCTTAGAAAATCCTGTTTAGGTCCCGCAGACCCGCGCCACTGGCGATCAACGACCGATAGAAGAGGAATTCAGCAATGGAACATTGCTGAATTTCAGCGAGCCTTCAGAGGACCCCTGGCGGGATATCCTGAACAACACCGGTATAACTTTCTCCCAGGTGACGGACCTATTGCGCGGTCACAGATAAGGATGGAGAAGTTAGGAAGAGGATCAAGCGTGGAGAGCAGAGGGGGGTCGCCTGACGAGGGTAGTATGATAATAGAAAGTTAGGGAAGTTCGTTTTCCTCCAGCAAGCTCTATGTTCAATTCTTTGCGGTGGTGCTAGTGTTACAAACACTTCAGCATGCTCTTTTTCTTTTGATACCATGAATAACAAGTGTAAAATCGTGGGTGAAGATTTTCTTCTGAAGCTTGGACGTTTTATTTGGCTGCAAATCAACTCCTAGGGTCCAGTAAATATCATATATGTAGCAATTGCGTGGATGGTGTCCAAGGAGCTCTGGACATCACATGGTGTTCCGAAACTACGGAGGCGGTTTTCCAGAATCAAACCTTGTAATGATGAAAAATCTCACGGCTTCTCGTTCATTGGAAATTTTTTGTAGCGATAAGACCACATAAGACATTGAGAATTTGTTAAATTTGTGGTATGTTGACACTTAATAAGTGATAAAATCAGAAGGGCCTGTAAAAAACCACCCTATGCGTAAGAAAGAGCAAATCTTCCTCTATTGTAATGCGTTGAAACTGTTTCCTCCTACAAAGTAACTATGAAGTTGTTCGCCTCAGATTAACAACGGTGTCTTGAACTTGTCAAAAATTAGGTTTTATTTTCTTGGCTTTTTTCAGCGTATATTTAATGGTTAACAAAACCTCAAACATTTTTATGAAAGAGGAAGTTAAGCTTTATACTCCCATAAGCTTTCAATGTTATCTGGGACGAGTTTTATTCCGTTGGTAAACCGATGGTAAAAATGGCAATTTTCCCATCTGTTTACCAACGAATTTCCACCCAAATTTAACCCTGATAAATCAAATCTCTTAAAATAAAAGCCACTCATGCGCAACTTTTACCGCTGAAGGAATGACCAGTCAATTTTTTTATTCATACACATAGGTGCTTGACGTCCTACTGCTTTACATACATTTTTCCATTTCGCAAAAATTAGTCTCCGGCGGGGACCGAACCCTGGACCATGAATACGACCTCTGCGTCACTCCAGTTGCTTGTAAGTGTGTAGGTGTGCAACATAGACATGTGCCACAACTGACTGGTTGTTTCACTTATAAAACTTGGGATTCAAAAATAAAAATTGAAAATTGTAAAGTGAAAAATCAATTCTAACAATTTATTGAATTCATTACAATAACTGAAAACGTATAAAAAATAAATGTTCTGAGGGGGGGGGGGGGGTTGCTTCGGCGTCGAATTTTTACCAACACCACGCTTGACCCTGGTTAGGAAATGTTGCCTGTTATCAAATTCTAGTCATCCTCTTAATTTCAAATACTTATCAATTTTCGCTGTTTGGTTTTCTTCCTTGTGGATTGATTCTTGTCTTTGTATGATCTCTTTGTTCTGTTGGTATATCAGAAAAGTGTGGTAGATATGTATGATTTATTCTTTTTTTAACGCACTGTAAATAGTTGCTGAGAAATTGATGCTTATGTTTCTCAAGTTTTGTTTTTTTTCTGGCATTTATCAGGCATTTATCAGGAGATTTAATGAATAATCTGGATTTTTCGTGCGAGGTAACAACACTGGGTAACAACAGTGCTGAAAATATTGATAGCTAAATGTAGTCTGTAACACGGCTGTCTATGGCAGAACGATACAGCCCTATATTGGCCTGGCCCGAAGAATTAATGTTCATAACAGCTAATAAGGGAAAAATACTTTCTCACAGTCTTTCCTTAACCGGATACCCACCCCAACATTACTATCCATATAATGCGACCTCGGTTTTGATAATTCACCATCATATGCTTGAACCTGACAGAATTTTTTAAGAAGTCACACAGTTTTTCGACAGATGTTTTCTTGGTTCCTCCATGCGTAGGAGTCGTGCCTCGCAACTCCTACTGCTACGAAAATTTCGGTATAATTCATTGGCATAATACAGTTTACACGTGTTAATCATTCTATATATTTACATTTCATATTAGGTAATTGCTGAAATGTGGAAGACAGAAAAATCTGATCAACCACGCGAGTAGTGTGCAATTGAGTGAAATGAATCACAACAGAACATTATGGCAATCATAAGTCCCTCACGCCGCCATCCTGAACAATTAAAAAAATATATATGAAGGGAACGGAATGCCAACTACCAGATGAGTAAGTCACAAATGGGCGGAACACTTTGGATGACCATATCTGTACGGTCCAAAAATGTATAGAGATCTTAGGGAAAACGGGCGGAACAGAAGTGGGGGTGAATGTCTTGCTTGACCGAAAACAAGTTCGAAACGTTTCAAAACATGAGACTAGTTATAAACTGAAAGCTGCAGGATAGAAAAGGAGGAATGGAGGCACACTTCCGTCGAAGATAAATCTATCGAACACCGGTACTCTGAAAGCGAACAGTCGGAGGCAGGACATATAGCTAGATTATGCTGGCTGGCAGAAGATCAAACGCATTCGTCGACCGCTTGGCCGGCATGGCCACCGTAGGCGGGGCTCTCCGCAGCACCACCTCATCGCCTATGCAGGAGTAGTCACGGTTCGACAGCGATCCCATCATAGCACCCTGCAGTAAAATTAATCTCTTCCTGACTCTACATGTCAGAAAAAATGCAAGAAGTCTCCTACTTAATTCATAGCAAGCAAAGATCACATTTAATGATCACCTCAGTCAAAGGTGGAGAATGTGTCGAGTCACGCGTCAAAGGCGACGGCATTCCGTAATTGGTGTCGAGACCTGCAGTAAGCAGCATATCCGCACACTCTTTGAACCCGCTATTGCGAGCGTGCCAAAGGCCTGATCGTCCTTGTTCGTCGAGCGCATATATGTCAGCGTTATTCTATAGACAAAAGATTTTTCTACGATTCAACGAATGATATATAACAAATCGCAAAATGACATCGTATAGAGATACACAACTAAATATTTCAAAGATCAGAGAGACTGGAGGAATTGAGTATCAACACTCACCCATAACAACAGCTGCAGAATAGCAAGACTTCCGATACTGCACGCCAGATGTAATGGTGATCGACGGTCTCGAGTACCAGAAACAGTCGCGTTCACGTCTTCCGGGGATGCTCTGGCCAACAGCAGCGAAACTTCGGCAACGTCACGCGCAATGACAGCGGCAACGAGTTGTGAGCCGACAGTGGCATCGACTCTCAATGATGGTAGGAACCGCTTCACTTCGTACTTGTCGCGAATCCACGCTTCTTTAACTTCGCTAAAAAGAACAGGCTAGCTTTATGACTAAAGAGAGGGGACATTACCGAAAGAGTTGTCTGTAAAGAAAAAGGAAACAGAACAATTTACGAGTCCGGGAAGAAGCAGCAATAGTAATGTATACATTGTAAGTTTCAAACGATCTTTAGATTTTCTTCACCAAAAATAATAGTACTAGCAAAAAGTTCAGTGTTAATCTGAGCAATTTCGAAAAGAAGATGACAAAAGAAAAATGCAAGAAACCTACAGCGGACTATCCGGTTGTGGACGACGATCTGGAGGAGCGTGGTGCTCCCATAACCGATTAGCAGCGGTGTTACCGATAGCCTGCATCACTGCCAAGAATTCCACCGGCCATGTATCCAAGTCAAGGGACCGAACTCTGAAGGAAGTTGTTTAGTGACAGTGCAGGTGCAAACAAAGGAAAAATGTTCCTTCTTTGGTTATCAAACCATATATTGTAAGACTACACAGTTCTTTCGTGCATATGACTGTTGTCACTAGACCAAAGGATTGGAAGACTTCTGTAGTATCAGAGGATAATAAAGAAAGAGCTGTGGTGGTGCTATACACCTGATGTTCTCGTGCCTAACCGTCTTTTGAGATAGTCTACGAAAGTCATGTGCAGAATCGCACATATAAAAGAAATACGAAGTGAGAGTACTTCTACTTTGAAGCTGAAACATTGGATAGGTTAGATTCTTAACCTTTCCATGTCCTGTGGAAATTCTAAAAAAAGGTTCAAACAAGAGCTGCAAAAATAAAGTGCATTTACATTTATGAAGGATACCACACCCCAGAAAAACAAAACCAGAGAACTAGAGGAAAGTGGGATTACAAAAATGGCAGAAGAATAGTAAGTAAGAACAAATTAGATACCTGGATATATGTGATCCAAGATTACGATGCGTACCAGAGCATTCAATGCAGATCAGAATCCCTAGATTCAGGCTGGCCCAATCAGGCGCAATCTGGCCACAGTCAGCACAGCGATCATTCCCGGGTAACTGGCGCAAAGCCAGGACCTTAGAACAGAACTAGAACGACTGCAAATTGATGACATGCTTATGGAATTACCTCTTCTCTATCTCCTCTTGCACGTGTGCTAGGTTTGCTCATTTGATTTTGAAGTGCTTTCTCTATCTGTTCTTCAATTGCTGCGACCCAAGCATCTCGTTCCTCAGCCGCAACACAAAACTCCCACCGTTTCTGATCCGATGTTATGATCTATAAGTGTTAAACACGTAAAACACTCGTTAGGAAAGCTGATTCCAAAGAAAAGCTAGAAAAGTGTGATAAAAATGCTATAAAAAAGCAAGTGGACCCATGGTGTATAGTAGGAACCAAAGCAGCTAGCTATCTGTCTTCTAAAACACTGAGTAGGCAATACCAGTGTGCATCACAGCGACAAACGTTAAAATAAAAGGACCAACCTCAAAGCACTCGTCGTCCTCATCTGTAGCTTTTCCAGCGGATCCAAGCCTTCGATTTCCCCCTCTTCTTTTTTTCTGACCCACCACAGTCTGGGGGGTGAGCTGCATAGCGGGCGAGACTTCCTTAGCATCATCACTTCCACCTCCAGAAGTGCCTTCTCCAGATCCACCTCCTAAGAAATAGCATTCATCCAACGAAAAAGGAAAAAGATAATGATAGCGTCGACAGCTGTGGAGGAATGAAGAAAGCAAAGTACTGAGACTTCAAGTACATCATCCTGTTCCAGAAGAAAATAACAAAAACTACTAGTTAATACCTGCATCGCTTCTTCTCGGCTCGTAAGGTCGCAACGCAACTGAGCTCACTGAATTTGTTGTGCTGCTTTCCTCGAACTGGCTCGTTGCCATACCACGCTGGGTGTTGCGTGGACGTTGTCGACCGGCTATACGCACAGTAGCCAAACCAAGGAACACCTGCAAAGGAAATTGAGGAATCGCGGCAGTTCAATCAGTGTTTTATTCAAAGGTTCACGGCTCACTTCTTTTCCATGACTCGGCTTGTCGCGGTAGTCCTTCTGAGTATGATGATATGTCAACCTCCCATCTCCATACAAACAAACATACTTTTTCTTCCATTCTCTGTAAAGTGCACCCGTTGTACCTGTTCTACATTGGATGTATAGAATCCCGAAAATTTGAGAATTTTGTGCCAGTCGCTGGGGATCGATAACATTAGAGCAGACCATACTAATCCTTAACAAATTGTTTTTTGATGGCGAGTTAGCGAAAGAATATTAGAACTGTGGAAGAATAGAGGGTGGCCCATATTATAACCACAGAAACAAAATTCATCTAGACCGTATTTCAACCTCATCTGAAGATGCGACAAGATATTTCTGTACTTTGTTGTACGATAAACAAAAACAAGTATTAAACCCGAAAGTATCATCCATCTGGAGCTGCATCAACGCTGAGAAGTTTGGCAATTTCTTTGGCGGTGGCACGCCACCGACATCGTCAAACTCAGTCCTATCCATGTGAAGTTCCTTTCAATAGTTGTGAGGAAAAAATAAACGGATTCGCATCTCTGTGATGTTTTGATAGACCCGTTGTCTCGAAAACGGATTTAAATTTGGGTTTCTTAGGGGTGTTCGCAGAAATCATTGAAATCTTAACGCATCTTTACTTTCTCTGCAAACTGTATCGCACCTTCCACTTCCAATTCTATCAGGATTTGTTTCTAACTCCTTACATATTGGAATCACTGCGTAAGTCGATTTCTTGGGTGCTGTCAGCGATTTAACAACTCCATCCTTCCAAAACACGCTTAGCTTCGCAATGGCAGTAGGTAAGAATCAATAGGAAATTCTCCATGTTATATGTAAAGATTGGAAGTGACAAATAAGAGTTACCCACTAAATAAATGTCATTTTGAGGAAGATGCATCCAGCTAGAAGAAACTGGGAAAGCAGAAGCTTTCATAGTTTCACCATCATATGGGTCACCCTGTATAACAACCCACTGAGCGTTTTAAATTTAATCGAATCTTTATTTACTTGAATGACATTAAATAAAAATGAATGAAAATAAAATAAAAAAGTATAAGGGAATTCAAACTACGCTACAGAATCCGGTATTCGTGGATCCAATTCCCCAAGTGTTAAAAATAGTCATTCAAATACACCTCGACCGCATCGAGTAGATAAATAAAACGAAATAGAATAAAATGAAACTAAGTAAACTCTCTGAATTGTTTACATAAAACTCCATCTGTGTCATGTCAGCACTATCTTTACTCCATTTTCTGATCCGCATCTGGATCATTATTCGAGAAAATGATTATCCACCGCACAGAAAAGCATGAGAACTCGTTCTCCTTGAAAGAATGCGTTTTCAAAGTGAAAAAAGAACATGAGAATATATGAGCTAGAAGTTACAACTCTTCAACACTATGTATTAAGAGTGGTCTTTGTGCCGAAGAACTAGCATTAGTGACTGACCCAATAACTCACAACACCTATGCTATTATTACTGCAACAAATTCAACCAGGCAATCATTGGACCCTCTCTTTGCTGCGGTTGTACTTAATATCCGTTCCGTCAAAACCAGTAAAATCAGAAGAAAGAACTGGAGTGCAACACGCATCGCGCGTAAAAAATACCATACCGATTCAAGGCTCCTTTAGTGCTTCTTTTGTGCATTGTACCTTCCTTGATTGGAATCTCTCGTCCTCCACCAAGATTCATGTTCTGTACTTTGTTCTTTTCCTCGTTATCCTTCGGACGTTGCTGAAATCCAGAAGATCACACTAACTGCGTGAGTGCTTTCCTAAATACTAGTAAATAATTTCGCTCACGAAAATATTCGATATTCTTCTATTTTTCCGCTGGGTGGTAGGTGTAGATGACGGGGTAGGTAAGTGTGAGGTAGAAGCACTAGCAAGGGAATGTGCATCAAGACCACAGCCTATTTGTCCCAAATCACTTCCAGGATCGAGTAAAGCAGCAGATGAACGCGTGTGAACGCCTAAAAGATCAGTTACGACGGATAAGACACAAATAAGTCAGAAACCTTAGTGGAAATAAGGTGAAAACTCTTCAGTTTGAAGAGATGATGAAGCGATGAATACGTTTTTTCGGGATTGGCGGAAACTTGGCAAATCTTCCTGAAATACTCATTTGTGGTCTACCTTCGCGCAATGCTTGAGTAGGCAATTAGTGGAATATTACCGGCGCCGCGCTTTCAAAGAGCACCAAAAAGCTGGGCGGATGGATGAGAATAAGAGTAGTCTTCTCCAGACAAAGTATGGAATGCGCATGGTCTCGCCGGTTGCTCACTAGTTCCAACTTTTCTGCCGTAGGAACACGCGCGGACCAACTCCCAAATTATCTAAGGTGTGAAAAATTCTCACCATGGCAAGCAATTCGCCAACATCAATGACCTCAAATCGAGACTCAAGCCAGTTTTTCTCGTGGTGGCGGCCGTAGTCCTTGCAAGAAGGAATCCAGTCGCTACCAGATCAATTTAATGAGTGGCAACAATGGATCTATGTTGGAACTAATTCTATAAGCAGTGAGAAGTTGTGAAGATGGTGTATTCAGTTCTCCCCAACCCAACGCTAAACAAGAATACTCATAGTTCTGAACATCTCGTTGCAGTTCAGAAAAGTGATAATCGCTGTGAGTACTTTCCGATGATGGCACAGGTCATGGCAGCTCAGACAATGTATTCACGTCACTTTCTATACCACATTCCAAAAAAGGACTCTCACAGAGTGGAAATGAAGCCAAGTTAGAAAAATAGTGGACACCAATCATAGAGAATTACTCTGACATCGCATAGGGATGAAGAACACATTCTGTTTTAGGCGAGAATTGGTCAGTAGAACTGATAGAGTCGCATGAAAAGATGAGTTGATAGAGTAAAACTAATAAACAGTGCTAATTGCGATATTCGCCAGACAGGTGCAACAAGAAGGAAAATGGTTGTACTGAGAAGTAGCTCCTACTTTGCAAATTTATTAACGCAGAAGAACCCACAGCAACGAAACAGCTTGGCGAGATTAGGAGGGGAATAGCTTCGGAATAAGTATGGAAGCTGCTGCGAAGATGGTGGTCACGTTGTGCAGGCGGCTGGGATGTTCTGGTTTTCCAGCACCTTCTCCACTACAACAATTGCCTGTACGACGTTAATCGAATGTCATGAGTGAGCGCGCAGAGGTGGAGTGGACCCTTCAGTTGCAGACCACGAGACCTTTTGATAGTTAGGCCGCGACACTTAACTTCGTGAAGGAGACGTCGACACCAAAACGGGTCACAAACTAACTTCGAAGTGTTTCTGATTATAATTTTGAGTTTGCGAACGCACTCCTTTTAGGTTCATGGTTTCGCTTGCTGAATATTGAGATAGAAACTCGGGGATCTTCGATCTTCCTTAACTCCCCGACAGTTCGAGGGCCTCCCTCTTCTCAAGGTAATCGCCGATGTCAGTGGAGATTTCACTCCTTCACAAATCAGCTATCACGAAGGCGATCGGGTCCGGTAAGAAGGCAACTTTTATAATGCAAAGCCACAAAGAAATTTACACTAGGAAATCAGTACAGTACTAAATCACTAGCCATTTTTGCAGAAAAATTCTGAATGACGAAAATAAACGCTAAGACCAAAACTAACCGTTGCTCATATTCTTCTGACTGTTCGAAGGGGAAACTCCTCGGCAATCCAGTTGACTGGCGCGACTTCCAAATTGCGCTTGCGCGGACATCCCAGGTGGCACAACAAAAGCAGACATCGCACGCTCACCACAGCGTTGCGCTGCAAAATGAACCAGAACACTTAATTTGTAGAACCAAAACCTAACCCAACGGCTAAGCAGGATCGAACAGCCGAAATAACGTTGCTATGAAATTGTTCGTGAATTACAGCAAGAATTTGGGCAAACTTCAGATTTCAGGATACAGACGGAGATCGAAACAACCAAACTTAGAAAGTCAAAACACTGAGATAACTGAGGTTCGCTTAGGCAAGGGGGAATGGCACTCTATGACAGCAAAAACAACAAACAATCGCTCAATGACCAAGCAAACCTCCTTAATCTTTCCATAAACAGTCAATAAGGGAAATTACACCTAATTTCAGGCCCATTAGGACAGCCGGTTTGAGCGAACATTGCACAAGATGAGGGCTTACGAGGAATTTAGCATGCATCCGTAACTTCTTTTGTGATGAAGAAGCCTGACCTTCGTTAATAGAATAGATTTTGAAGTGAATTCTCGGAAAGCACAAGTTCTTCAATGGAGGAACAGCTAACTGTTAGGAAGTAAAAGAGGAGCTCTGTACCAATCTATACTTTTGCTAATGTCTCAAAACAGTGGCCCTCAAATCTGATGCGCTCAAACGACAGTTACGTCATTTACATCTTCATGTCAATGGAGGAGGTGAGCTGTGCGGTCTACTGAAGTTGGGGTGGCTCCCCTCCGCAACGATTCGCCTGCGTCCGTATTGTTAGCAATGCCTGTGTATAGTATAATATCAAACCAATATCTCCAAATCTCCAACATGTCCATTCATATTTGGCCAGACCAAGCGAGCACGAATTCTCCGAACGCGCAGAGAAAAAAAGTACATATGGAAATGAGAAGGAAAAAACTGTATTCATTCAAACACGTGGAATAGATTCTCTTTAAATTAGTTTTTTTTTGTTTCTTCAACTGTTTTATGTACTTCTCCGAACCATTCAACTGCTCAATGTTTTGTTTCGACTTTCTTCTACTTTTATATACACACTTTTCCTACCATAATTTTGTTCTATTTTGTTCTTTAAAGCAGTTCTCTGGGAATTCCTTATGTAGCACATCGGAGGAAGCAAAGAGATACGAACACCAACCACCAACTGCTCCAGCGCTCTCACGTTGGTGCACCTGACTTTTTCGTGATCCTCCTACAAATTGTTCAGCCAAAGGCGCGGAAGAAATCGAACGTTGGTGGTAGGAAGCCTTCTGAGCTGGAATTGAGCCGTACAGCACGTTCTGCATGAAACGAGACTCCTGAAAGCAAAGCGATCTGAGTGGTATTTTGCAGCGAAGATAACCAGTGCCCGTGCCACACATGGTTAGCAAAACTGGACCTGATAGTCTCGTTTATCCTGAGCAGCCGGAGTGGTTGGCGTTGGTGTACGCGTGCTACCACTGAAGGAAGCTCGAATCCGTTGCTGGAGGATTTTACAGCATGCTGCAAACAAAGAATAGAAGTGGTTAACAACGAACTTCATTTGGAAGAAAATCAGGCAACAATTTGTTTGTTTCCCGTAAGAAGAGATCAGGACGGGAATGAGAATAGCACGTCTCTCAGCGATCAATAGAGAAAGCAGGAAACGATGACAGCGGCGCGAAACTGTGTTTGCACTTCAGAACTTCGACTGCTGTGAAAAACGCCTACTGTCAAATATAGCGTACCGATGATAAGGACTAGCACTTTGGCGACTCTTCCTGTTTCGTTAATTCTTAAGAAAAGAAATACGTAGATTGAAGCGAGAGTGTTGTGCGCAGCACTTGCGAGAAGCCGGTCTCTGCTCAACATTCCGCTGTATTTTCCTAGTCATCAGAACGAGTTCTCATAGTATGAATCAATTTTTGTTGCACAGCGCAAATAGCATCAATTGATAATCCGCATCTCAATTTTCTCTACCAAGATTGCGCACCAATTTTTGCTTTCGAGACGCAGTAAGAACACAAATAATTTCATCCAAAACTCATCACCAAAACCTGTTTTCTGCTTAAGAAACGACGGTAAAATAATCGTGGCCTAAGCGGTTATGTGCATCTCGATCAATCCCGGTAAGTATAGAGAACTGAATTCAGCTCTAGTGTTTATTACGTGTTAACAAAAGAACATTGTACGACAAGATGTACAGTGGTTGAACGGTGATTGCTGGGGTGAAACATGTGAAGAGAATCGGCCGCAAATTTTCGAGCACCACTCATTCGGCAAACACTAAATATATAGCTGCGGGGTTGCGAAAAGAAACCAAATGTCAACTATAACATGTGAATAAAACACTACTTAGGATTCATTTGATGTATGTGGAGGTGATGAATTGAAGGGAATGCGAGTATGACATTAACGAGCACAGAGGACTAATCGCGCACTAAAAGCTGAAATTCAGACAAAGTTTTCAACATTCTGCCTCACTAAAGCTTTTCTGGAAGCTTGCTCAGCAAACGTTTGCCGAAGGCTCTTCTTCTAGTTATGTCAATAGAGGGAAACAAGAATGTTTATTAAAGTACACTTCTCAGTAGGCTCTATAGTACTCAGCCCTCCATGCGAGAAGTTTAGCCAGGTACCCAGGCAGGCCAAAATCTGCAACACCGTCACCAAGCCATTACCGCTAGCACTACCTGTCATTATGCTCGAGTTGGGATAACCAGGAAATAAAAAAGTGTACGTAAAAAAGCCAGAGCCTTCAAGGAAATCCACGCGTAGTGAGCGCAGCAAAACGCGCATGAATCCCTAGCTAATCATATGAAGCTCCTGTAATCATCAATGATCTTCTGTTAAACATTCGAAATTTCAGTGAGTCGTTTCAGCGCTTTCAACACCCTCGTAAACAGCTCGTGCAGTTGAACCAGAAAAAAACTAATTGCTGATATATCAAGCTTTTCTATTCAGTGAGCACATGACAAAACACAACTTTGAATCATTAGTTGAAGAAGGGAATGCTGGGATTTCATAACGGCAACTGCAACCTGCAGGCGAACACGATGCTTTGCTGGAAATGCAAGTCGAAGAGAACATGGAACTGGAACTATCTAGGCGGACGGGAACACTCGCGCACGTTTGTATAAGCTAATCGACCAAAAGCAGGATCGTCGCGTGAGGTGATCCGCAAACGATTAAGAACATCCGAATTGGAAGCTAACGGTGAAGGCAGCATTGAAATATTTGCAGCTGATTTATGAGAGTAAAATGTTGAAAGATACAGCCCTAACAAGGTAACTTCAGTAGACAATGGAACCGTAATCTAACACAATGGATGGATGGGGATCAAATGAATGCCGCTGTTCCCAAATTTCTCCACCATTTCGTAAGCTTTCCAACGGAACACGAAATTTGTCCCATTTTTGGGTACAACTCATTATGGCTACAATAACACCAGAAAACAATGAGCGATGCTGCGAAAGAGGACAGTAAAAACTCATCTCCTAATACTAAACCACTCAGTGTAAAACTAAATCCGCATCAGCAATAAGAAAGCAAACATCACAGCAAAGGATAAAAATGAAGACACTTGAAGGAAAGTACGAACGTTCACTAGCTTTCGCAAAGATGAATCCTTAAAAGTCACCAATGACTATTCAGACCTAATGGATCCTAATACAATGGTATTCGCTAGTGATGATTGCGGCCAAACTGCTACCAACAAGGAAGAGGTGCAGAGCCCAGAGGTGCATGGTGGCCGCAAATACATTTTGGTTTAGGATTCATTCAATTCGTTATTCGAGTACTAGCAACAAAATGTTTCTCAAAACTTCTGCCCAGTTTTTTCATGGTTGTTCATATTGTCATAAACCGTGAGTTCCATTCTACACACTACATTTGTGTTTCTAAAGTATTCTAAGTTAATACCGACACCCCTTTGACTTGCAACTCCAGAACATGAGTAGAACTTGGTTTGAGTTTATCCCACTATCACACATCAAGCTCAAGTCGTCGAAAATGGTTGTCACTGATGACAATGCACTGTTTGCAACGCTGTGAAGTACTTGCGGGATAAACCCTCAGTGAAAGAACATCAAAACATAAAAGGAACTGCAGACCAAGGCAAGAAGGATTTTGCGCCAGTCTTCAGCACCTTCCTATCTCGACCATATCGCTTGGAAATCTTTGGAACACTGTGCACGGCACTAAGCATTCTCATTGGAACAATTTCTCATGCCTGTCAATGTTCTCTACGACATTGCAGGCTAGGTTTTGCTATCAACTACGCTCATTTTGAATAGCTCTGACTCCAAGATAAACCTAGTAAGCTAAAGTTTTCTGCTCTTTTTGTGAATTAATGAAGTTTGAAAAGTACAAAGTATCATTCTAGAATCTCGCAAGAAGTATTTTAACGCCGGAAAACCACAGAGATAGTTCATCCAAGTGATCTTTTACGCAAACAAGTTCCGCCTAGGCCTCACAATTTAAAAACTCCGCAAGAGCTTTGCCTCATCCCACCACAGAACCCTAACCCACGCCAAAGAGCATTACCTCAAATTTTTGGGCGAATACATTCAAAAACTCGTAATCGTTAAGTCGAGAAGCGACGGAAAGTGCCAACGGTGAGAAAGCGGAAATCAATTGTGAACATTGCCTTTCAGAAGACACCTTCATGGTCACTAGTATTTAAAAAAAGGACAGACTGTGCAACCAAGAATCTCGCTCTTTATTAGGGCATTGCTTTTGTAATATGGTCCTCATCACATTACTCTGCATTTAAAAGGACAAGATTTACCGTCTTTGAAAACGCGCTCCACATTCAATCCATACGTCGCACACGTTTCATAGTAAGCGCAACGTTTCAAGTGATTAGCCATCTGCTTCCCCTCCTCTTCGGTAATGACACGAGGATTCTTCTCCGATAAGGTGTCCTGAAATGCTCATGGGTTACTCAAGAGTAACTCAAAGACAAGAAAAGCTAAAGCCACCTTAGTGCCAACAAGTAAAACCGGCATGTCGGCTACGTTTCGAAACTTGTTCATATGACTATAGAAGTGTCGAACTCGTTCGAAGCTTTCTTGATTGTCAACGCTATAGACGAAAATCACCGCATCTGCCCACAAAGAGAACTGAAATATCCAAAATAGTGAGGGGAACAATCTTAACCCTACAGTAAACATATCGGACCCGTTAGCTTAACAACGACGAGAACGTGGGCATTTTACCCAATACGAGCGAGCTCTGAATAGGACTACGTACATATGGCGGTGACTCGGGCAGCATGCAGGATCAAGCAGTGCCAAGAACTCGCGCAGTGTAAAGAATGTACAAGAGTTATACATTGGTATCCGAATTTTTCTTAAAATATTCGAATAATCGAATTTTGGCAATTTTCTATCTATCAACAGATTCTTGGTGTTCTCGACCCGCTGTGCACGAAATGTTTCAAGGCGGTTTTTGAACCCCTCTTTCAGAACGGTGTCTGCAACAGTTTGCCGGACAATGCTCTTATTCCGTCTCTCGTTTCTGTTCCGTCGAGCTTCACGTGTCGCTACGCCCTCTTCTCTGGAGCCATGAACTAAGACAAGAAAGTAAGGCGGTTACCCGTTAAGTGACAGAGACTGTCACTATGGACTGCTCCAAAATGGTGATAATGGGATAGATGCACACCAATGGTGGACGGACGGATATATAAAAGCTTGTACCAAATTATTTTCATTTTCTCTAAATTATTATTGTTGTGTATTCAATATTATAATTAACTAGACGGCATACCCGGCTTCGCTCGGGAGTTTTACTGCCCCGTGCTTTTTACAATGATGTGGGTAGTTAATGATACTAATATATTCATCCGAAGATCTCATCATTTTGATGATCACCATGTTAAATAATCTGGACAACCTTTTTTTCACTCCACGAAGGGGAGGAAGTCTATAAAGCAATCAAGTCGAAAATTTCGTGGAAAATGATCGCCATATTCGTGTTCAGCTTATTTAAGAACCCTCTTAAGGACGATCTCATCCAACCCTTTGACAGAAATGGAAAAATTGATAAAATGAATAAATCGATAATTTGGAGGAAAATGGTTGTCAAATTCGTGTTCAGCGTATTCGAGAACCCTGGTAAGGACGATCTCACCCAACCCTTCGACAGAAATGGAAAAAATCGATAAAATCAATAAATCGATAATTTGGCGGAAAATGGTTGTCATATTCGTGTTCAGCGTATTCGAGAACCCTGTTCAGGAAGGTCTTACTCAATCCTGTAATATAAATGAAAAAAATCTGTAAAATCAATAAGTCGATATTCTCGCGCAAAATGGTTCTCATATTCATATTCAGCGTATTGCGGAACCCCAGTATACTTGTCCTTACTGACCCCCACGCAAGAGTAGATAAAAATCAAAAAAATCGATAAATCAATAATTTAGCGCTGAATGGTTGTCATGTTCGTGTTCAGCGTATTCGAGAACCCTAGTAGACATGTTCTCACCAGTTCCTGGGCGAAAATAGCGAAAAGTCAATAAAATCGACACAATCGATAAACCGATCGATAATGCTTGGCGGAAAGTAGCCTAAAACCTCCGCCGGCCCATAAGGGATATGTGTGCAAAGTTTGGTCCCGATCGGTTAATCCTCCGCGATTTCTATTCGGAACATACACACATAAATACATACAAGTATACATACATACATACAAACTTTCACTTTTATATATACAGATATTTTCGAAACTGTCATTCTCAACATTCTCAACTCAGGCTGCTAGAGTGGCGGAGGCCCTACTTTTTCCCACGCTCCCCGCCCTCGCCCAATTTCTGTGTCCGCCACTGCTGTTCACATAAATATTATATAATCGGAGGTACGAACGTAAGTAGCAATTACACCTTTTACTCTGTTTCCCATGTTCCACATGTTAATAAAGTTCATTGACCTTTCTGTGGAAGGAATTACCTGTAACCAAGTCGAAATACGCATATCCCACCCTCACCATATCGTTCCACCGCGCCCTAACCAAGAATTTAACTTCATACCGGTCCCGAACCTCCGTAGAATTAGACAAGGTACCCATCGCTGCCAGTAACATCTATGTAACCCTGCAATCCACTACAAGGTTGAATTAATTCCTCAAGTCTAATTGAAAATCGCCTCTGGTACGTAAGAATTCCTGAAATGCCACGCTGCGACAGTGCATTAGAAGATTGCCAGTTGTTAAATGTGATAGCGGTAGTCGCAATACGATCTTCTGGTATGGGTAGTTGTCCGCCTACTCTCACATTCGCGTACCTCTACGTAGATTGGCATGAACTTTTCGAATTGTAATCTTTTGACTTCAGCAAAATAGTGAGCCGAACGAGGAGGTAGCATGGGATTAAAAGTTCGCGGGTGATAAGATGAGCAGCCTCTGTTATATAATTTGAAACGAGTCAGGTCCATCGCGTCTACGAATCTTGTCAGTATTGTTCAGCCCTTTCGTTGAGCAATCAATGAAAATAATAAATAAATATGATACATGCTTGTCATTCGCATTCTCAATAAGGTGGCTCAGTTGCTGAGGGTAAATCACAATATGTAACCCGTGAATCTCGGCAATTTTGTGATTAAAACGACAATTCAAATCGTGCATGCTCGAATATTCAAATATTCGGATAAGCTAATTTTGGAATTTTTCGAGTTATTCGGATATGCGCTCGAAAATATTCTTTCGAAAACCAATGTATAACAAGAGTCTATACCAAAGTTCAACAGTGGTCGACGGCGATATGGGAGTGCACCAAATATTTAACATTATTTCACATAACTCGGTTACTAACTGAGGTTCGAAAAAAGGCAGAGGTCCCATAAATTCATCAAAAAATCAAAATTGGTGAGCACACAAACAAAATCCGATACCAACCTGAACGTCGGGTGACGCACTACCTTCGTCGCGAATTAATAGTAGGTGGCTGAGCCCGTCTATAAACACTTCTTTTTTGAAACGACCACCTGAAAGTATGCAAAAGTGCTATGTAAATAATTCAAGAGGATATAAAGAAGTTAAGTGGATAATTTCAAAAACAAAAGCTTGATCTCAGCCCGACCCAACAACTTTATAGTTCGTCACTTCGTCTAACCACATCTCATGCGAATCGTTAGGCTTCCATCATTTTTCGTGCTTCTAATCTGACTATTTTATTACTATTATTTAACACAATACGAGGAATCAGTAGGAATCAGAGGATCCTAATTTACTGTAGATTTACCTTGTTCTAAAATATTGCAGAATGGTTCTATTGTTCTTTCTATACATAAAGCACATGACTTATGCGATTGCTCAATTGCTAAACATTAATTTAGTGCATATTCTCCCGGTAATCTACTGAGAAGAAAGCGGAGAAGCGAAGACAAGTGAGAAACAGGATTTTGTTTTTGAATTTTAGTTTAAGAGCTGTATTGTGGTGGTTGCAGTGGCACAAAAGTGTGTTTATGAGGCACATTTGTGATGATATATGTACGTACTCGTTTCGTATGTTACCTTCTAACACTTTTTTTTGTGAACCACACTAATCAATTGATTTCCTGTTCTACGTTTTAACTCGTCAATAAAACTTTGTTTTGGCACATTGTGTTGTAGAGAACAGAACAGCAGAAAACACCTAACGCCACTCCCAAGGATATCAATTCCATCGTTCATTTCAAAATGACCACAAAGCTCATCAGTAGTTTTTGGGACGAATGGATTTCATAACATCTCAGAGAATGTCGGTCAAGTTACTAATTAACTAAAGTTATTTCTATGACGGATAACTATACTTACGATGCAGATGCCAGAAATCAAATTAGCCGTCAATTCTTTTGTGCTCCTCAGTGATACTATCTGCTAAGTAAAAGAAAGAAAAACTTGATAGAACGCTTTCGAAAACTTCATGATAGAAAAATTTAAAACACGCTGAGCATATGTGACAATCTCGCGTTTTCGTTTAACAGAAGATTCGTCCTAAGACAACAACAGAAGGTTGACCCTTCAGAAGTTCACTAATCAAAAGCTACATATTTCAAGGCAACAGGTAAAACTTATACGTTCTAAAACTTATACACAAGCAAAGATGCAGCAGAGGTTGCAGGTCACCACTGCAAACCTTCGCAAGATATTCTATGTTGGTGCAGCCAGTGACAGCTATCATTCTATTAGACTAGAGGGAGATTCACTCATTACAGGTAAGTAGTGACATGGCGACAGTATTTCGTTTACTCATAACGATCGTTACTCAAAGAATGCCTGGTGGATTTCTAAGGCTGCCGAAGGTTCAATTTGAGAAATTGAAAAAGGACGAGAAACCTACCTTCGGGACTTTCTTCTGCAGTGAATGTGCCAGTGAGGTATCGGTGAACCAAAGATGTTTTACCGGATGAGGTTGTACCAACTACTCCCTGCAATGCAGTCACATTATAAATAGAAGCGATGCCTCATGAAGGTCAATGTACACAATAAACAGAGCCCTTAATGACAGTGATCAAAAGGAGATTCGTATTCCGGATTTCGAACATCACCTCCAGTTCTCAAAAGTACTAAGGGGCAGATATGCAGAAATTTGCCATAAACTACGAAAGCTATGTCATCTCAGTGGGCTCGTCTTATTAAAGCGAGATTCTCGGATTCCCAGGGAAAAATGCAACATTCCTTCCTATCCGGCTAGAATAAGGGAAGTCCAGGCAAAAAAGGGTGAATTCTGCTATTCTAATCATCATCTTTTCTTGTGCTGAGTGACTTCGCCCGTCAAACGAACTCTACGAAGTTTTGCACATGCTACATTCACCGCCTCTTTGCAGCCAATCAACGCAGAGAAGTAAGGTTTTATATTGATATTCTGCAAGAAAGGGGCTAAGGCGTGATGTAATAGAGCGAATAACAGCAAATTGAAACAGCTGACACATTCTAATACATGGAGGACATAAAACTGATCGCTTGATTCAGATGAACTTGCTGCAAATAGGAATCCCTCTGACTATGGAATGGAAAACAATTGAAGATGAAGATTTCAGTGCGAAAAAAAAAAACGAAATCACTAGGACAAAGAGAGAGATAGCGTGCCGTGCCTACAATGAACGCATACTGCGCAGATATTTGAGCGATTCGAATATGGTACAGAAAGAAAGAACACCTTAATCCTATTGACAAACAATACGCCTTTAACGCCCAGTACACATGCTGTCTTACGCACTCAAGTGGATCTCAAACTCTCAAGCCATTCAGAAAAAAAAATGGAAGTCTCTATGGAGATGGAATACGTTGGTTGACAGGCTTGCCATCGATGTCGATAGAGTGGATAGGTTGGAAAGTAATAAAAGATAAAAAGCTATTCCACTGCCGTGAGAATGCAAAAAAAAAATCACGTTCAACACTAAAGGAATTGTGCCCATCATGCAGAATGAAATCGTGTTACAAATACAATATTGATGCATGTGTCATGATGTAATATTACATACATGCAGTCATATTACTACTTAGGAAAAGACAGGATATATCGTAGCTCCTAACGTACAGTTGCGCCTAAAATCTTGCCAGCAGTGTAGGAATAGGATTGCAAAGCGGAAAATATCGCCTTGGCAAATCGATCAAATCTTCTGATGGGGGACAGGTGCATCTGAGCCGTACGTGCGCTCACGTAATGGCTTACGCAGCTCATATCTGGATGACCTCAGCTGCTTCTAATTACGGTCGCTGTTAGAAATGAAAGCGAGCCGCAGTGGCCCTTAATGAGATTAGACAGAAACTCATAAAAGCAACATGTTTACAAGGGAGCACTCTCTGTGAACAAATTTTTGGAGCTATTCAGAAGAACAAGGTGATCTACGACTATGGCGTTTTTGAGCAACAGCGTCTGCTTCTTAGCCTTTATTTACAGAACATTTATTAAATAGTTCTTAAATGTACTTGATAGCACTGTCCTATAAATTCTGAGTTGTGATGTCGTGCCACCTCGAAGTTGTGCGCCATCCCTAAGCTACCCGGTCGGAAAAGGGGGGTATTTCAAAATTTCGGTCAGGCCTGTTCGACTAATCCAACAGTTTCATAGCAGGTGAAAGTCGGCAGAGGTTTTTGTATCAACCCATAGATAAAGACGCAAACGAAAACTCTAGAACATCAATCTAAAAGCAACTTTAGCAAACCGCTGCGACGACCATTCATTTGAGAAGGCAAAAAGGAACCTAGACTTACACTGGGATAATCAAACGGGCTCCAAAGGAACGCATTCTGAACAAAATATGTAGTCTACGTTGGTCCGTATGAAGTCGTGCGGCACACGAACAACACCGTCTTTTTTCCCGTGATTCATGTGCAACGTTTGCTCTTCGCGTTCGTTGTGTAGTAAATAATTTGCGAAACGAATGAATGGGATGACGGGTTCACGAAAAGCTAAGAAAATGCAAGCAACATAACCTTTCGACGCTACCTAACAACTACTGTTTTCAGTGGAAGCAGAGCGTGGACTATATGGAAAGGAAATTTTCTTACAGCGTATAGAACATAGAGAGGAAAATAAGTACAAACATAAAAACAACATAACTAGAGAATAAGTAATTCCCTTTTTTGTTTCCCAGTTGTTCATAACATTTACCTCCAATTTAGAATAACAGTTTTATCCATTTATGCTTATTACTACTCCTGTACCTAACATCTGCCATTGGCCATACCTTATTGGAAAAAAAATGAAGTGTATTGAAATAAGATAAAGTAGGAAATATGGATATAACGAAAACACAACGCGACTGCGGCGACTGCAACCAAAAAAAAAAAAAACTCAGGAGTGTCCAAGCATGAACTTCAACCATGGAACAGTGCTCGTGTAAGGCACTCAGACTCAGGTAACCTTAAGACCCCAAAAAGTGAACATTGTTGACAGAATATGCTATCATTACAAAAAGAGAATGCCAGTTACGACTTAAAGGCAGTGTCCAGGCAAAAATTTCGAAACTTCAATTCTGCCATCCTGTTACTCTACTCGACGAGCTGATTGCAACCGTATAGATTTTACCCGCAGAAACCTTGAAATTTGTGGTTCTTACAAGGTTGAAAATTACGATGTGGACCTGTGCAAGATGAAAAGGGGGCAATAAGGCTTCTCAAACTCTCGAACTTTTGAACAAACCAGCTAATTATTGCTACAGATCACCCTAAGGAACATCTGCTTGATTGCTATTCTCCATTAGTATTACTACTAGTAACCACTTTTTCTGGAATTTAGGCCGAAATTCTGGATTGATATTGATTAAAAACATGTCAAATTTAACTATGCGTGTTCAACAAGTTAGCACATGTTGGTGTGAGTTCCATCCGCAGCATAAGAGAATAGAGAGGGACCAGATTAATATACAGTAAAACATGTTTTTACAATCTTAGGCATGACCTAACATGTTTTCACGAAATCTCCGAAGGGGCGGAGCGGACACTGGATCGGCTTTGGGTACCAACAGTGAAGATTCTGCCTGGACACTGCCTTTAAGATGATTCATGACACAAAACTAAAAACTTTGGCAGATCAGAATAAAATCAAACTTAGAACTCACTATATGCAAAAGCTTTATAAATTTTTGCAGAACTTCTCGAGCAGAACTCATTTTTGGCATCCCTTCACCACTGAGTGGGCCCCAGAGAGATCATAGGTAAGTGATGATAACCATTATCAGCGATCAAAAGCAAGGCGAAAAGGGAAAAGCACATCACCAATCAACGACGCATGCTTTTCTTCTTCGAAAAACCCTTTTTCTTCTTGAGAAAAATTCATCGACCAAATCTACGAAAACACCGCTATCAACGCTGAAGAGTACAGGATCGAAAACCTCTGTAAAATCCGAGTGAACTGTTTATGACAAAGGAAAGGTCAGATGGAAGAGCCGCATCCAGCGCTACTGTAGCAGGCGAAAACATGTCTTAGTTGTGACCCGTTCCTTTCTATCAAAGCGCAGGGGCCCTCCAAATAGGCTCCCGCTGTGTCACAACGTAGTAACATCTGATCAATGAATAGCATTTACCGTCAACATTTTTAGTGGCATGGGAAGTTTGACTTCGTTTATTTCATCAGATAACTAGAAAAATTTCATCCATTTTCTAAGTTTTACTTCAATCTATTTCCCAATTTCACTGATAATAGTCAACAAAGAATTTTCAAAATTTTTAAGAACAAATCTAGTGACAACAGAGTACATTAACTGTGAGAGAAATATTGTAGCGGAAAAAGGAAAGCTGGTGTAACGGAGGGAGAAAATATTGTGAAAACACCAAAGATAATGATGTTTTGAAATATATTGAAGCAGCGAACAGAATGGATTTGATCCAGAGATATATAAGAAAAACACTGGCATTAAAAATGTGATGCGAAAAAAGCGCAACATAAACTTCCAACGTTGTCATAAAGAAATCCTCAACAAACCAGCAACACGCTCGCAATGATGCCAAACGACCACTGAGCAGCGAATGATTACATACAAAATTTTTACTTATTTTTAATCCACGCATGGGAAAAAGCTGGATTTAGAGATAATCTCAGCTGCTCACATCCTAAACGCTGCCCATCACGGAAGTCGAACATGTTGGGATTGGTCTAGGGTTACAACCTGGTCAACGACTTTGTAATTCGAAACGTTTATAGGGCAACCATTGCCCACGCTAATCCGAGGTAATTAGGTCTCTGCGACCTAACATACCTAGCTATGTGGAATGCGACCTTAACTGTGGCAAGCGAAGCAGCTGGATCTTCCCATCGGAGAGAGGGTAAGGGAAAGGAACATATGAAAAGTGAAAAGGGAACGATCCTGCAAATTTGATAGATAGACCGGGTTCGCTACCGAACCCGTGATAATGGATGGATAATGAGGCGGGGAATTTAGGCTTCCATCATTCATTGGCGACCATTCTAAAGTGATGGCCTCGATCGATAAGACAACTGAACGCGTCTCAGGGAAGATGTTTCTACAAATGAAATAAAAATATTGAAGAAAACCAAAACCTATTGGCTATGCAAAACTGTTTCTTTTAAAGGAAGTGGCTGCATACAGTGGTCAGATGTCTCGCCAAAACACAACAAATTAAAGAAAAAAATACATCTGAACTTAGATGGGTTAGTACTTTCTATATGTAGTATAATTGACGAGTCAAGATCTCGTCAATGAACAAGTCCACCCATCAAGTGAGATGTTGCTCTATAGAATCTCGTTGTACTTCAAACATGTAAGGTAAAAAGTACATACCTCTACAAAAGAAAAAGCAGACCTGATGACCCCGTACATTCACACGATGACATCAAATTGTTAGGTTGTCCCAAGAACAAGGAGCGCGCTCACGTAAACCTTTTAAAAGCTGATAATCCATGATCTCTGAAGCTACAGTGGCGGCCACATCACCATGTACTAAATCCTACATATCCAGCACACCCACGATTCTGGCTAACGGAATTTTCACATGGTATCTGAGCTATAGGGTGATCAATCAAAATCAACTTATAGTTATGTATTGGGTCTCCAGAGGACTTCCGTTTTCCTGCATACCATTGGTGCAGAGTCGGATGAAAGCGTTAGAAAATAAAAAAAATTGAAACTTCCGGTTCCTCCGGTTTTCCAAATTTTGAACAGAAAAATTTACATCTATCTACGGTGTATAGAGAATAGGTGTGTAGCCGTGCCGGACGCACAAAGTGGGCGGAAAAGGGCCGCGGGGGAGGGGGGGGGGGGGAGTGAGAAAAAAGGGCGGCGTAGCCTATGGGTCCCCTCGGAAAAGGGGCGAGGCGTATGATGCCCCATGGATATGCAGGTGCTACGGTACTTCTGTTGACAGCCACCCACACTCACAAAGAATTAGGTGACTATCTAGCATTTGGACCACTCTTTCCTACCAGTAACGATGAATAATTGCTAAGAAGCATACTGAATGAAATTCTTGTTTAGGTTTGAAAAATGGAAATTTTGAGATTAAACTTTGAGTTTATAATATGTATTATCGAAAAATTTTGCGAGATATTCTTTCCGTTAATCAAGACGGCTATGCGTTGGGCTCG
Source organism: Ancylostoma duodenale (assembly GCA_000816745.1). NCBI lineage: Eukaryota > Metazoa > Nematoda > Chromadorea > Rhabditida > Ancylostomatidae > Ancylostoma > Ancylostoma duodenale. Next base: position 76,300 of record KN726159.1, read on the forward strand.
TCATAAAATCCCCGTCCACTTCATCAAATGATCAACTCTCCCTCAACTCACCTCAACTCTGGCGAGGTGAAATTCATGAGACCTTTCAGAAATGGAGTAAGCTCTACGATGCAAAGCACTCTTGTTACAACCTAATATGCACTTAGCCTTTCATGTGAACGGCCGGGTCGTCATACTCTCCTTGATAGTTATTAGATCAATGGTAGGGGTGAGCTATGCTGAGACAACATCTACAACTTGTTAATCTTAGGTGGAGCAAAAAATTAGGACAAAGCTACTTCTCTGCGTTCTGTTCATTTCCAAGATCAACCGATCTCTTGTCAACGATCGACATTCAGAGAAGACAACGCATCCTCACAATGGCGTCGGTCCAGGTGGTAGAAGGCAATCATGAGTTACATCACATTGCGCAACGCTAGTGCCGCGTTCAGATGGAGTCATCACGGCAGCTCAGCAAAAAAGACAGCTACACAGGCTCACGTAGACTATGAAAGCCAACGACATGGTATTTGCTAATCATCCGCAAAACAACACATGCCCACCAGCACATACATTTTCCCTTGAACAACTATAAAGGACCAAGCTAGAAGAAAATGTATGTGAAAAAGATCAAATATGAAGACCACAGCTGCTGCCTTGAGAAGTGCGGGTTCGTGGTCTTTCCATTTCACTTTATTTTTGGTCCTATCCTTTCATAAAACATGTTCATGACAGCCGACTATTAGTACGGCAACTAAGTTCTTGGGCTTGACGATTGCAATAATTAAAAATTATTTGAAAAATCAGGTAGATAGATGGCCATGCATAGTTTGAAAGTGCAATGCATTCCCATTTTTATGACGGATTCTCGTTCCGCTGTGATCAGGTTTCTGGCTGGTCCATTTCATAGAAATGCATGAGACGTGTTTATAGGTTAGTAACTTCAACAGTTCGTTGCTTTCCTAACAGATGATTGAGTCATCAGAGAAAGTATTAGTTAGTTAGGGTAATAGCTACTTAAATAAAAAATCTAGAGGGAACTCCCGAGCCATCATTGTTTCGTCGAAGATTGCGCTAAGTCACTATTGTCTTCCAACATGCGGTCATCACTTACCTTCGATTATGTTTTTTCTCGCGTTGCCTGGTGTGGTCTCTGTGAAAATTTTTCTTTGAAAAGTGAAGAAGTTATGCTTTGCTAACATTTAGCAGATGTCGATCATCCTTCTGAATACTGCAGCAGATGAGCTCACAATGTTGTTGTTTGCCTTCTTCTCACCGACTTGTCTTCGAAGTCAATTTCACTACCACGGGGCTCCTTCTTAGCAGTAACATTGATTTCTCCTTTAACAGGAGGCTATGAGCTACTGCTGTATATACATTGCTCTATGCTACAAAAAGGATTGCTTCCATAAAAACTTAAGAAACTTACTCTGGCAAGCTCCAAAACTTTGCGTAATTTACTAGTCGCACTGAAGAAATGATTCTAACTATAAGGATGCGGTGCAGGACACTCCGAATTTAGAGGGATATGCTCAGCGCCGCCTGCTCTCATATGATGCAAAAATACGGCAAAAATCGATATGTCAAAAATTATTAAAAATTGTGAAAGCAAGCCCAAGAACTTAGTTGCCATACTAACATAAAGCATGAAGTTAGTACAGAGGCCACCAAACGACCTACAATGACTTTCGCCTTTTCTCGGTACAGAAATCTCATCAGTTGCTGATGCTGTCACATTTAGTCTCACTTTTTGATACAACTCACAAAGCATTTTAATAAGTTAGTCCCACTTCCAATATATAGAGTTAATGTTAGAGCTCGTCGCTAAATATTACACCAGTGCTTCGAATTACTTGAATATTCTCTGAAAGAAAGGAAGCCAAAAAGAAAGGAAATCGAAATTTTTTAAACATCAAAGGAACAAAACAAAATAAAAATGAAAATAGTCAAGGAGAGGAATATTAAACAAAGAAGGTCTGAGCATCGACATCACCTCTGAATAGGTACCACAGGTAACAAGACAAAAAAGATGAATTTCAGGAATTTGCCCAAGTTTCAAAAGGAAAGGCAACTCACCAATCTAAGTTCGCTGACTGATCTGCTGAGAGTCCACTCATGGCTGTTAACGAACGCGTCTGGAATAAGCGCGATCAGTGATGGGATAGGAATCTTTTTTTAATATCAAGTATATTATGTACCAATTCTGTACAGATAGTGATTCTATTGGCTGTCGAACATATTTTGTGACCCTATGATGTATATGTAGTATACTTGCAACCGAATCGAATCATTCGAAAATTCGAATATCCGAAATTTTCTTTTTTCGAATATGTTCGAAATTCGAAAATTCGAAAAAGTCAGTTTTCGAATATATTCGATTATTCGAATATTCGAAGTCCCCATTATTCGAATGTGTCACCCGAATATTCGATATTTTAATCACATGGGATGGTTTGGAGACGTTTTCTTTATTTGTTGGCCTAGTTTTGAACAGAATGAAGGTTCCCTTTGGGCATATGCAGAGTGGTTCCATGACTTTTTTTTAGGGCAACAATATGCAAGGCCTTTCAGTCAAACATTACGCCCTCAATGAAGTTTGAATAGCTTTATTAGGCATCAACATGAGTCGGCGACATTTTCGATGAATGCTCACTGCCTTTCGAGAGCGCTTTTCTTCTTCTACAATTCCGTTACATGAGGTTTCTCAAGACTATTGATTTACCTATTTTTCACGCCCGGAAAAGATGCCAAAGAACACAGTTTTTTCTTTGCATCTGATAGAAACCAGAAAGCATCCGATGCCGTCAGAACGTGTGAGCTCGTTAGAAAATAAATATGAAAGAACATTATGAATCGAGCTCTTACTGCTAGAGTGCAACTTTGATTATGCTGGCAAAATTGCGCCAGATGTCATCAATGGATAGGATTTTTAAACCATGTGATTGGATTTTTCGCCAAACTACTTCATTTAAATAAAATAGTAAGTTTGGAAAGGTTTGAGGAGTACAATGCCCATCTACGCCATGCAATTCCTCTCGAGCAACTCCCATGTCTTTGCGGAAAACATTTGACTGATCGTGGTGGTCGGCGTCTCCTGGACAATATATGTCTTCCTTAAAGTATGAGACCAGTGATGTGCGATCGTTTCAAGCTCAACTTGTCTTCTTTCCATAGTTCATTTGAGGTGTTTTGGTGGTGTTTCAAGCTTTAACTGATTGCTTGAAGATGCAGGGTGACGATAATGTTTTTTCATAGCCGCAATACTCTATCTCGTAGCCTTGCTACTTGAGCAAATTGGTAATGCAAAAAGAATAGGTTAATATCAATTTTGTAGAGCAGGGGTTGCGCTCTCGAATCTAAGTGAAACTTAGCGAAAAAGTGGCAAAAACGGTGAGCGTCGATGGCGGTGCGGATCCGGCGGGCACGGCAAGCACGCTATGCTACCGCTGGAGTCGTCGCTATGGTGGAAAATCAGGATTTACTTGATAGATTTTTTAAAATCACATTTGATGGTAACCATCGAGAAAATAGTGTAGCTTGTTGTCGCGGTAAGAATTTTAGCCAGAGCTGTGTGGTCGCGCTACGTGCTTCTAGAGTCCGCGAGAAACGCATCACCATCGACGCTCACTATAGACGGACAAAGCTGCGACTGAAAAAAGAGCAGGGACTCAAATTAACACTAAATACTTCGCTTTTGCTTTGTTGGTGCTCCCATTTTCCTTTTATTTTTAATTTTTGATCCATTGAATTGCGTGGAATAGTTGGAGTCACCTGAAGTTTTGTTTCTCTTTGATCTGTTAGGCTTACTTGAAGGTTTTTGCCCGTTTTTAACAAACCTGAAGATAACCGCGAAATGTGTCCTACTTTGCTAGAGCTTTGAGTCTAATTAACGTTTCAATCTAGGACCTTCATTCGAATGATTCATTCGAATAAATTATTCGAATAACTATTCGAAATTCGAATATTCGAAAAGACCGATTTTCGAATATATTCGAAAAATCGAATATTCGGAATTTCCGTTTTTCGAATATATTCGAAACTCGAATATTCGAAAAAGTCTATTTTCGAATATATTCGATTATTCGAATATTCGAATTTTTTTCGAAAATGTGCAAGTATACTGTATAGTCGGGTGAGTTCGAGAGTGCGTCCTACGAATTTATCTGCGATTACGGCTCCGCAAAAACGTTCTACTTATCGCTACTTTTGTTCGCTCAGGGATCGATGAGGACACGTCCACTGGAGTTCATCAATGTGCTGAACACGAATATAGCAACCGTTTTGTAAGAAGATAATGATTTATTGACTATATCGATATTTCACTTTCACTTAACGGTCACTGAAGAAATGTGTACTGTTTTTTTTCTCCAATACGCTGAACGCGAACGTAACATGGATTGCAAACCAAGAAACCTGTTTGTTGACTTATCGATCCTACTAATTTTTCGCTAGTTTTCATCCTTGAGTTGCTAAAAACATATCTACTGAGGTGCTTTAATACGCCGAACTCGAATATGACGACCGTATTATACGAATATATCGACTTATTGATTTTATCGATTTTTGCTATTTTCGCTCGGAGGTCAGTTAGGAAATGTCTACTGGGGTTTTCCAATACGCTGAACACTGATGTGACAACCATCTTACTAGGACGGATCGATTCACTAATATTCTACACTCTTTTCCCTTCTGCGAAGGGATGGGTTAGAGCATGATCACGAAGGCATTCGACTATGTTAAATAACTGTACACCAGTGGCGGACGCAGGGAGGGGGGTGTCCCCTCGAAAGGGGAGTCCCCAAAATGGCGGAGACCCCACTCCCCCCCCCCCCTCACCCCGCTAACTTTCTGCGCCCACCACTGCTGTCCAACATCATGCCGCAGCCGGAATTGCAACACATAGTCGCAGACGCATTCTCTAAGGTACCCCATAGTACACAAGAAAACTAAGCCACTACACTGATCACGAATTTCAGTGTGAATTCGGTGCTAGCCGTGTGATCTGCTATGGTTTTCAAAAGTCACCTTTCAAAGTCAAAAACCCGTAAGTGACAAGTATACATTCATATTCCAATGAATATTTTCGAAGGAATATTCGGACATTTCGAAAATTGCCAAAAGCCGATGATCACTCGAGTATTCAAGTATTCGACAGAAAACTTCGAACGACAGTGCACAGTGACAAACTAGACGCAATTTACTCATTTCCAACATAAAATAGAATTTCTTGAATTTTCTAGAACTCATCTACAGAACTAGAAGACTGTTCGTTGTTTTAGTAAATGAATTCTTGAAGACTGTTTCTGGACAATGGTGGAACTATGGTGATAGTTATACTTTCAAAAAGTCCAAACCATCACTTGAACGAGTTTCTCAAATTGTTACTTTGAATAAAACGGTCGTAACACGTGCTTTCGCTAATGGTCCTGCTGCTTCCACAAATATCCTGCGTTGAAAATTAGAAGTCAGATCGTAGTAAGATCCGAGATGAGGTGCAAAATTTAGATGTGCAACTCAGCCATTGGCTTGATGAAAGAAAAATAATGCTTTTGAACTACTCAACTATGCCACGCGATATTCGCATTAACTAAAAGTAAATCAGCCGGTTTCATATGAGGCCATTATGCGCATTCCTCACTGTATCTTTCTGCTATAGATAGGTATATGATATACCGATCATATCAGACTTTTAAAAACTGCGGAAAAGATGGCTGGGAGAACTGAATTGAAGAGGTTTTCAAGAGGAAGTCCAAAAATGGTCGGAAAAAGGCGATGACAACTTGCGATATCAACACTGCATTTGGCTTCGGAACCACTAGTAAATGAGTGGAACAACATCCGCTCAAGCTTCTTCTCAAATATACATTGAAATTGAGGAGTAATTTTTGACCGTTTGAAGTTGACAAAGACATATGAAGAAGAATCATCGAACCTTGAACAGCAAAGATTACATGAACAGAGTCAAGCGTACGATGGTAATTTACCAAGGGGGATCACCTTTGGGGGGGGGGGGGAACAGGAATGTCGCCTTTGGGGGGAGGGGTGGGGGTAGTGCGATAGCAGCAATATACGAAAGTTGTTTTTCATCAGCAAGATCCTTTTCGCTTCCTGGTTCGACTCGCCTAAGCACGATTTTGCAAACACTTCAACATACTCTTTTTCTTCTAATACCAAGCATAAGAAGTGTAAAATCCCCAGTGAGCATTTTCTTCTCAAGCTTCGACGTTTCATTTGGTTGCAAATATTAGGTTGTCCTACAAATAATAGCCTTTTTGGAGGTGCGCATTCCAGGATGCGCAACTCAGCTCAAACTTGAGATTTTCCTTAGCAATAAAAAGTACTATGATCAGCATTTCCTGCGGATTTTTGCAGTACAGTGAAAATTATGTTAAGAAGAAAGCTAAAATCATATGGGTCAACGAAGAGCGAAAAGTCAATTCTCAGTATACATTGATTCACATGAATTTTCTAGAGGAAAAATGGATTCATTGCAGGTTGAAAAGGATATTCCATTAGGAAAAGTTCCGTCCAACACCATATCACATGGAGAGATCCAACGCCTCACTAGGTGAAAATTTTGTTGTGAGGATGTGAACCTGTGTGGATTTGCCCGTCCCGCCAGTGGACATGCACTTCTTCAACCGAATCTCGAAGCCAAGCCCAAAGTGGTAACAGGCGAGGCATTTATTGAATCCTATTCTTGGCCTGGTTTAGCTACTGTGGAACACCTTGAGCTGTATTTCATTTATCGGAAAAAGTTACCTTCTTCTGAGATGCCGAGGTTTGTTGAATACATCCAGATCTCCCTCAGCGATACATATAAAACAAAACTTCATTTTATCAGGCAATGTCCACACTTCACTAAAAGAGGGTCATTTTTCCGGAAAATTTCGCAACAGTGTCTATTAGAGGGATTGAAATAAATGGTGCTGCAGGTTAAGCACTGACCGGCAATGCTTTTGCTCAAAATCCACTTTGCCCATTTTTTGTGATGTTAAGTTGCCAAGAGGACAGAAAAACCAGTGATTTAGTTGCGCTCAACCCAGCTGCTAACATTTTCATGAACTGTTTCAGAATTCTCGTCCCGCCTACAGAACTATGCCTTCATATCTGAGTAGTTTCATGACCATCACCTGGACAAAGTTGAGAACTCGTATCGTTCTGGAAGTGCTTTTCTAGGCACAGCTTCCGTGTCCTTATAACGCAACTACCTGGCCAAATGCAGAGCTAACTCCAAATCTGACTTTCGTACTATTTGGGCAGTAAGATTTCAGCCCTCAATTTTGCTTGAGACGAGTTTTGTTCCGTTGGCAAACCGATGGTAAAACGTTGGTAAAAATGGCAATTTTCACATCTTTCTACCAACGAATTCCCACTCAAATTTAACCCTAACAAACTAAATTTCTCAAGTAGTGCACCCGAGAGCGCAAATCTTTCTGATATCAGAATGGCTAAAGCCATTTTCCCAGATCATATGCCAACCTTTTTTATATTCACGACAAACAACCATACATTTAAACGTGAACGATTCTGACTCTGCGTGAAACAAAGCCACTCATGCGCGATTTTTACCTCTTCAAAAAGATCCTGACAATTTGATTTCGTTAGTACACGTAGATACACCACGTCTCCACATGCGCCTCTGCATTTTGCAAAAAAGAGGCTCCGGCGGGGATCGAACCTCGGACCAGTTTGAGCACGAATTCGACTTCTGCGTCACTCAGTTGCTTATGATAAGTGTGTACGGTGTTTGACAGACACATGTGTGACAATTGACTGGGTGTATAATTGATACAATTTGACATTCGGAAACAAAAAACAAAAGTCAAAAACTGAAGAATTAATTTGAAAGAATTAAATTGAATTCAAAAATTGTCTTCAAGATACTTTGAAATTGTTAAATTAGAACAACAGGAGATGTAAAAGAAATTAAACGTTTCTTTTTTTTTTTGGGGGGGGGGGGAGATCGCCTTGGCGTAGATTTTTTTACCAACACCTCGCTTGACCCTGTACATGAAACATTGTTAGTGAACTCAGCACCACTAATTGAACCACCGTTTGGCGTTCTGCGCTCCATAAATGGGTGCAGGAAGTGATCACTCTGAACTGCATCCTCTCATAATCTTTGCAACAAGAACCACCCCATACATACGCGGACTATAACGCGCAACAAAAAGGTTACCGTGAACGTCACCTTGTGATAGACATTCTGACCCATTACAGCTTTCTCAATTCTGCGAGAAGGGTAGCCTACTTTTACATGAACCCCACAACTGTGCTAGGTCAACATATCACACAACCAGTACCCCAGGAATTGAATGGAATGTGCAACCAAGTTTCTTCCCTTCCTTCAACAGCCCAAGATCTCCTCGAGCATCTTGACAATTTTTCTTGCTGGAGACGGTTTCACAAACAGGAGGATGGAGAAAATCCCCTGAAAAGGAAGGGTTTCAATTCTCTGAAGCATATACTTCAATTCATTGGGAAAATGTAAGTTTAAATCAAATTGGGAAAGGTGCTTATTTCATTGATGAAGAATTGCTTATTCTCAAAAGATTTGCTTATTCTCACTCCTTTCAATAGGAATGTAATTAAACTCAGGTGATTTTAAGGCTCCCATTTGAAGCACAACTTCTTTTGCATCAACCGAAATAAGCCATAATAAATAGTTTCATCCTCACAAAACTAGCCATGTGATGACACTAATACAATGCAAGCCCTAATTGGGAAGAAAGAAATGAAACGAGTGAAGAGAAAACTTTTACTTCTTTTTCTAGAGGCTCCTCTGGGATATCCGATGACTTCCGCTTCAGCAACGGCGGAGAAACGCATTTTCGAAGGTGCACTAGAATATTGTCGGCGCTTATTTTCGATGATTGATCCAGAACCGAGTGAAACCACAGCACCAGCGCTCGGAGCGCGACTGAATATACCCCTCGAGGAAGATATCTTTGCGGAACTATTGCGACCTGTTGTTTTGGGGTCGCACCATTTCTTCGATTCGTTGCAGTACGCATTCTTCATGGGTAACTCAGATTCAAACAAATCCCGTCTTCTTGATCTTCCAAAAAATTCTTTGAGGGCTGTTTTCATGCAACCTCTCTTCTTCCAGTGCACAGCATCGCTTTTGTAAAGCAAATGGTCGCTACAATTTTCGGGATCGTGTATCGTCATATTCATACCAGTGCTCGAAGAACAGCCAGGCAATGCATATGTGCAGCGACTGAGTTCATGAGCACGATCGCAGTAGCGATATCCGTCAATGTAAGAAGTGCTAAATCCATCCAAGAATCCATCTAATTGCGATGTTCTGGCAATAGAACAGTTGGCGATGCTGGAGCACCCTAGGGCGTAGTAACGCATTATTGGCATGGCAGATGGGGCAAGACGAACTCTCAGAGCGATGGATCTTCATGAATTCATAGCGCTGCACTGGAATCAGATGATGAAGCGAAGAAAAAAAAAGAAGAAACGAGATTTGAGAACAGAAAAACAAGTGTAATTCAACTGCACGTATGGAACTTGTTAAGAAATACCAATGTATCAACAATAGAAGAAGCCACTCCATTAGAAAAGCGCATGTAACATAGGACAACGACAGAAGTAGGTAGATGAGAGCAGGTAGAACCATCTCTAATGCATACAGTAAGAGCGCTCATTGCGTCTTTTATCGTTTTCTCTTGGGAGATCGGTAGCTCATCTCACTAGCGAACTGCAGCTCCCTCAGTTCATGGTCCTCACAAGCCACAATGAAAGTGTACCTTGGAAAAGAGTAGTATCGAGACTGGTAGGCCTACAGCAACGGCGCTTGTAGAACGCGAGGTACACAAAGAGTTATTTTGAACATGTTATTATTCCTGCCTCAAGTTTGCCAGGTCTGTTGCGATATTGTGCTCTATCAGTAACTTCATCAAAAATAGGAGAGACAGGGTGAGGTTTCCTCACTTCTGCGCCTGGATGCTTGACGTGAAAACTTTTCGTTTCATTTCAGAACAAATAATTAGTCTAATTTAGGCTTGAGTTCCAGTTCAATCCGCGTGTTTCCGCTACTACATACCCGATCCATTATACGGCACCAATCGATATAGCGGTTAGTTGAAGCAAACAAGTAGTAACTAGATTAGATGAACGTTCTTTGCATGTTCGTCACGAAATTTCGAAAAGCATGGTTTCGAAAAACTCATCTTAGGGCATCATGATCTCAGAAACGTGATAGGGGTAGAACTTAACTTGGGACACCAGATGCAGATACCAAAAAATGAAAGGTCTCACAAAACAAGTGATAACAATAGAAAGACGCCAATATCGAGGAAGTGGATGGACCTTACTATGTAGGAAAAAAAGAAATTCGGCAGTCACTCAATCACCGAGAGGCGTCAAGTGAAGAATACCATTTCGACTGATCGATGAGGAGCACGGACAGCTGCCAATTGGGAGAAAGAAGCACTAATCGATTCTGAGGATCCAATTAGTGAAAAGGATTAGGAGCTCACAGCAGATGCTCAAGAAACGAACAGTGGCTGTTGGGCACTACCAACCCATCTGGTGATATAAACAAGGAGAACGTCTAAACATTGCAAAAAAAAAAGACAGCACACTGTTGAGGGCGAGCTAGAAGTAGGCTAAATAAAGGAACGGTACCTTTCTGAAAAGAAATCTTATTTGCTCTCAATAATGGTTTCCTAAATACCAAGCCGATACTAAGAAAACAATGTCGTGCCCGAACCAAGACGCTACAAGGCTCGACCACGTTAACACAAAAAGGTGAATAAAGAAACAAAATGAATTAATTGTGCATCACAGTTATCGTAGCAGCTATGTCTTCATCATAACAGCCACTACTCACGGTCAATCCTTGAAAATCATTATCTTCGACTAAACTATTAGAACAATAAATGAAGTGATAAAACTCAATTTAGCCCTTCCCTAGAAGCCTAAAATTTGAGGCTTCGAGCTAGTTGTTTGGCGTGTTCGACTGATCCAGTCAGCACATTTTCAGCCGTCCCTTTCCAGAAGCAAAAAAAAAGGACAGAGATTCACTGAATCTCTACATTTCTGCAAACTATAACAATTGTCTTATTCGCGTTGGGCTCTTTGGAAAATCCCAGTGGATATGTCTTCATCGATCCGTAGGCAAGAACAGCAAAAAATCAAGAGACTCGATTAATTCATGCAAAATGGTTATCACATTCGTGTATAGCGTGCTAAAAAACCACGGCGGAAATGTCCATTCACGTCCCAGAGCAAAAGTGAAGTCGGTAAAATCAAAAAATCGACACTTCGTGCAAAGTAGTTGTTATATTCATGTTCATCGTAAAATTTAACAACGCCAGAATGATGATCAAATCATACAAGTTTTCAACAAGTCGTATTGAGCAATTCCAGTAGGCATGTATTTGTCAAGAGTTACCAAACGAAGAATGATGACGCAATTTACCCGTATCATGGGTTTCTATCCACAAGAAACCTTTTTGATCCGGGAATTGTAAAACGAACGTTTTCTAAATCGAGGAATGTGATTTGAATATTGGCGATATTTAGTGTTTACAGAAGTCTTGCAGCAGTAGCCAGAGAAACATCCAGGTAGTCCGAGAAAGTACACTTTTCTCTTGGTATTAATTCTATTAATTCCAGAGTGCTTCCATATCAGTTGAAAATATGCCAGCTTTTAAAAAAAAAGTTTTTTCGAGTCATATTATAAAATATTCGCCGTGGTTAACAATAATTAGCTGTTTTTTTTCAAAAAAAAAAAAAGAAGCCTCATTGTCTCCTCAGTTTTCAGCGCACAACTCGTTCACATCGAACCTTCCAACCTTACAAAAACCACAACTTTTAACGTTTATGTGGGTTAAAACTTACATAGTCGCAATCATCTTCAAGAGAAAGATGCCAAATTTGAAGTATGAAAATTTTTGGCAGCACAATGTCTTTGAGGAGTTATAAGATAGACCCTGTCTCAAATATATGTAGACACCATTTATTATATAGAGGGGATGGCTCACGGAGAAATCTGCAACCTCCAAAGTATGAAATTCTGCTCATGAATTTTCCTCATGTATGAAGAACATTTGTATTATGCATGTGTCGAACTCCTGAGGAGTGAAGGAACTTTTGTAACTTTTCACTCCCCACTACATCTACAACAGTTGAAAGGAAAGGTATCACCCGGACCAAATTTGCTAAATAGAGCATTGCCATTAGTGTGGCCTTGGAAAAATCAGAACACAGAGACCGTAGCATGATGTTGTGGTGTTAATGTGTTTGCAGTGCTTCAGAACAACAAAAGCGCGAGTACAAACAACGCAGGTGCAGGCCTGAAGCGCAGCGCCATCGTGAAAAGAGGGGGGGGGGGGGATGAATGTGAGATTTTGAACGTCGACAGCTTTTAAGCAGAAAAATATGTAAGAGAATGAAACACGAAGCATTCAAAAGAAATGCAGCACAGCTGTATCAAAACTGCAACAAATCCTCAAATACAGAATTTTAAATATTCATGTTTCCGATTGTTCTCTGAGACCGATTCAACAAAAAAGTATTTGTCTATGTCGGCATTCTGTTGCTTCCAAACAACTGATAAGTCATGTAGAGTTAACACCAAGCTCTTCCCTTCACAAAACTGCTGTATCTTTTGTGTTCTATGTCAGAGGCAGTAATAGAAGGTGTAACATAGCAAAGGAGGAGCAGGAGCCACTCGAATCATAAACGGGCTGTCATGGGTCATGAAACGTCGAGAATAGTCCTACGCACCACGGGCGCTCCTTGTAGTGGTGTCAGCGACAGATGTGGCGCAATGCGTCACTATTTCAGCAACCGTGAAAGAAGAAGTCTCATGCTAAAGCAGATCACTTTCACAGGGTGCGATTAATGAACTCCCATAGACAGGAGTTTTCATCAATTGGCTCTCACATGGACCTCTACGATCTTCAAAAAATGCAAGTATCACTTTCTCAAAATAAAATTCAGTTTAATATTGTAGTTAGTAGGAACAAAAGTAGGGACATTACGTGACCACCGAATGCCACCGGATCTCAACTCTTAGGAGCCTACTCGCCTCAGATTTCCGCTATACATGATGCAGGTCCCGGCGGCCGTACGATAAGAAACCCAATTTCGCTGGTTTTGAAGAGCCATTGGTAAATGTGTAAGAGGTCTTGCCCCGCTGCACTAAAAACAGTCGTGTGTAAGACTAAGCACCAGCTTTCTGCGGAATTGCTCCGGAAAAGACCGCTTACTTCATGACATACAAGGACATTTGAACTACTCCGTCGAATTTTTTTCCTGAGGTTACGGTCAAGAATGAAGAGAAGTGCAACGCCAAAGTAGTGCACATCCGCCTTTGACATACTTCATGTTATCTTGTGGCAATATGACTTTAGTTTTCTATAGAGAACATGGGTGTCGAGTGGTCGGATTTGCATAATAATTTTCGGATTACGGCCGATTTGGTGTTCGTTGGATTGCTTTCGACAACAATAACTTCAATTTGGAGCGGTCCGAGCAGGTGCAGCTGACAATGGGACCCACGGGTGGTTCCCATCTTGGCGGCCACCACGGATCAAGGGAACCACCGGTGGGTCCCACGTCAAAAATGGGGATCCTGAGATCAGAATCTCCTGAAACTTTGCATAGAGGGGGGGGGGGTTATCTCACCCATCGAGTTCAAATATGACCACTATTTTGCACCGCATCACCATTTTCGTGGGTTACGGTGGGCATGCTGCAGGATTTATAACAAAAAAAATCGATAAGAAATACACCGAAAATACTCATGGTAAGCTAATTTTATGTATATGTAAAATTTATGTCAAATTCTGTTATGATTCCATATTTTTGATAAATGACACAATCACCGAAATTTATTAGAAATTTATCAATATTATTGGTACCTTTATTTATTGATTGATTGCAGTTGTCGACATTTATTGATTAATTGTCGATAACAACGATTGGAATACTAAGAAATGATAATAATTCTTTTATACACTGCCACTACTACTGCTTTTATTATTTATTTATTTAAATAAAATCTATGAGTACTGCACTGGAAGAAATAAACGAGAATTTCGCTTTGGTCCCACGTGGCTCAACTTGTCAAGAGGTCGACTGTCATCAATGTGTTAAAGGCAGGGCCT
>KN726160.1:0-11043 GCA_000816745.1 Ancylostoma duodenale
ACACCACACCACACCACACCACACCACACCACACCACACCACACCACACCACACCACACCACACCACACCACACCACACCACACCACACCACACCACACCACACCACACCACACCACACCACACGCATGCATACGTACACACACCCACAAACTACAGTGGTGTTCTCAAATTCCTCACTAGTACAATAGTTGCAGGCTATGAAATCTGTGTGCTCCGCTGATTAGGAAACTCTCTGTAGTATAGAATAGAATAAATATTTCAGGGTTTTAAGAAAAGATGACTCCTGAATAGTTTATAGGAAGACGATTCCGACGACAGCCCTTCTTTGGAAGGAACAAACGTGCCTGTCGTAGTTTTCGCGGAGAGGTCAAGTCCAGAACGTCCGTTTGTGCGACCACCTAATGCTACTGCGAAGCAGCTTATTGAAATTCACCGGAATTATAGAAGAGGAGCAAGCCAGGAGGTTTGTTTACTGCGAAACAGAAACTTAGGTGGAACTAGAAAGAATAAATACTAGTTCGAACGTGCAATCGTAAAATTTTTAGTGGCCTGTCTTTCTGCCACCGAACATGGATGAAGATTTGCAAAATCTTGAGCATCCGGATCCAGCAAAACGTCCACGTTATTTACCATTGGCGCCTCCCTACCACCTACTGCCAAACACGTCCTTTTTTCGCAGAGCAAGTATAAAACCTCCTCCCTCCTATATAACCGATGGTTTACCTCCGCTCAAACGAATCATTAATAGATATTTATCCAGCATATTGGTCGGTGATTTATATACCTTCCATTTCAAAATTATGCAATTCTTCCCCACTGCATAATACCTATGATTTCTACTGCAGGTGGATCACGTTAAACTCGAGGAGCAGCTGAGATTCTTGATTGAAGAAAGAAGGAAAGATGAAAGAATAGAGCTGAGAAAATTGCAAGAAGAGATGGAGGAAAACGAGGACGTAGAGCAAAAGTTCGACAAGCCAAAATATGATGATTTCTCGGCAGAGAATAGGTGGAAAAGTAGAAGAAAACCCCGCGTTGTTGTACAGCATCTTCACTACGGAGGGCAGTTAATCCATTACATTCAGAACGGTTGTGATCCTCCTCCAGCAGTTCCCGGATATTTCACCGCGGTCCCTTTGATTCCTAGCAATGTGAAGATCACAAGGGAATTGGGTGGAACTACTTTCGCAGAATATCAGCAGCAGAGAACAGCTCACGGCTTCATTTACATTCCTGTTACGACAACAGTTGCTGAATCGTATACTGAGCAGGGCCCTACTCAATCAAGCCCGTCTCCTGTATCGCCCAAAGCATCACTCCAAACAGACCACAACGAACGAATAAATTGTAAATCGAATTCGGAAGATGAAGCTGTTAATTGCGGAGGAAGTGCACCTCCTGGATTTAGTGTCATCACCACAGAACGATATGCAAGTATCTCTTTTACAGCAAGCACCATGAGCATGAGATTTGCAGAAAGATGTAAGCCTTGCTTTAACTAAGACTGATTTTATGAATAGCTAAACTGTACCATTTCAGGCGTTAGTTTAAGCCGATCTCCGCAACATGGATAGAAGCAAATTGTTATTCTTGATTTACTGTTAGAACCGAAGAAGCAATGATTTCGATACAAATTCAGCAGTTTCACAGGCCCACAATAAAGCTGGCCTCTTTTATACATATTTCGACAACAGCTCTCAAAACACAACTTATTGTATCAGCATCAGGAGTAGTAGTAGTTTGGGCAAATTTTGAGTGTATACAATGAGGTACCCACAGCTGTACCACCAGCCGCAATTAATGGGTGCGGCGTCCACTAAGTGCCAGCTCGTGAGCTGTGCTGTCGCTGGCAGCTCCTGCATGAGCCTTGCGCTACGTGCGTTTCCGATCCCGACCACCTCGCCGCCTGCGGCGCACCGCGCCGCTCCGCGCTTGCGTCGAGTTGTGTTCCACAAACACGAAGCTGTTCTTACTGGATAAAATGCAGGAAAGTGAAGCCGCGAAGAACACTGCAATGGGATCTGATCTGGAACACAAAGTATTTAGCAAGTGTTCAAATGTTCAACTCAAATTTAATCAATAGGGCTAGTTCAGTCTAAATTTAAAGGCAGCACCTACGGAAATTTTCGAACTCGCGATTTTGGTACAGTGCGGGGTAATCGAGTGGGCTGAACACTGTTTCAATGTTAAAAGCACTCGAAACCATCTTAATTCACGTTTTCTGGAACCCCTCAGCTCATCGCTTTCGAGCAGGTTCGGCCGAGTTGCGCGATCTATTCCGTGTGGACCGATACAAAGAAGTCGATACCGCTGCCCTTTTTCTCAGCTGTTTCGCTGGCGAAATAGGGTTTTTACCTTGTTTTGCAGTGTTCCTGAAGTTGATGAAAGAAAATGAAGTTTGAAAAAGATGGTTTGACCGGACAAAGTATCGCACAAACACCACTAAGTTGTAGAACGACCCCTAAACCATGCAAAAATTCGAAAATGAGAGAGTCGCAGAATTCGGTCACACAAGTAACCAAAGAAGAAGATTCTTTGTAAAATAGAAGTAGAAAAAATTATTGTGCTAAGCAATGCAAAAAAGGAAAGCTATGGGCTAAGATATAGCTAGCTTTTTAATGAATTTAAAAAGAATGAGTGTCCATCAAATCAGCTGGCAGCAATGATCCGCTGCCGCCACAACTCGATCGAACGACCCCACGCTGATCCTGTTGATCCAGGATCTTGGACGTTTGACTACTTATCTCTTAGAAACGGTAGTGTTTTCCGTTCTATTGTCTTCGTAGAACTGCTGGGACAATTGCAAAGATTCCAAAACGCTCAAAATCTCAGACACGAAAATTTCCGTGGGTGCTGCCTTTAATTTAAATTCAGTTTGGTCTAAATTAAGCTTGGATTTAGCTAATAGTTCATGTTTCCACAGTGAATATCTTTATTTATTTATTTATTTATGCATTCAAGGTGCATCAACAATGAGAAGCAACTAAAACTGCATAAACTGTCAGCAAAGCAAAAAAAGGAGCAAAGTTTAAGAAATGCAAGTGCAAAAATGGACGGTGTTTTGAACAAAATCACCATTAATGGTTAGAATAATCCTAAACACAAATCCACTGAACCCGGACCAGTAGGATAAGACGTAGTTTTTCATAACTATGAGCGACACGTCAACGGGTTAACCACGCAGTGTCCTTGAGATAGTCATGTCAAGGATACGCCACTGGAAGAACCATACCGGGGCGAGCTCTGTATTTCAAGAGCTTCTTTAATCTAAATACAAACCCCTGGCGTTGGCCAAGAAGACGATCGCGGAACGAACAACAATGAAGCCCAGACGAACAATCGCCATTTACCCAAAGGGAGTAAAATAGGAGGAACGAAGCTCTGTGTATAACATTTGTTCTGGATGTTTGCCCAAATCATCGTCCACTAGAAAATAATGCGAAGTTAAATGGCAGAACGAACTGAAACTACTCAGAAAGGTGAAGAAGTCTCAATAAATCATATTTGCGTAGCCGTGCTGCAAACGTGGTACTGGAAGGAGAGTCCATAACTTCGGGTGGTAACATTTGTAAGCAATGTGCAGTTCTGGCTAAGAAAGGATTAGAGTATCTCATGCAAATTCTGTTATTGCCATTGAAAGATTGGATCGAAAACCTACCTCTGCGTCCATTGCTAGCCCTAAAGACCCAATATTTGCTAGCATTCAGTTTCACTTCCATTCTTAAGATCTTGAAAGCACACACCAGGTCTCTGAATGCCCTTCTATGCTCTAAGTTGAGAAGCTTGAGCTTTTCGAGACGCTCCGTGTAGGGTGGCAGTGAATATGGGTAGCATACATTGGGGTATGACTTGTAATAAACAACTCTCGTAAAGGTCTGCTGAATTTTTTCAATATTCTTTATATCCTTGTTTAGATGAGGGCTCCAGATTTGCGAGCAGTACTCAAGATACGGGAGGAAATAAGACTTGAAAAGTCGTGTTAAAATTTCAGGATCTCTAGTATGTATGTTACGGAGAATTTGAAACAGTTTGTTCCTAGCTTGCTCAGTAACCCGTGCAGTATGGTGCCGAAAGTCTAGTTTTTCATCAATAATCACTCCAAGATCCCTAACTACGCTTTTCCGGTCCAGGGTAATTCCATCGATTGTGCAGTCAACATAGGGAAGTTTACCCAAGTGGAGTACTGCAGTTTTAGACATATTGAGGGGCAAATCACTAGGTAACGACCATTTCTTCATAGCCACTAACGCATTAGATAGGTCAGTATGAGCATGCAAAGCGTTGTTCGTATCATAACATGAGTAAACTTTGATGTCGTCGGCATAGAGCTGGACTTTAATGTTTTGGCTAACCTTTAGTTTCTGAGGAAGATCCGCCGTATATATCAAGAAAAGAAGGGGGGACAGAACGGAGCCTTGTGGAACCCCATTTGGGCAGGCATATTGGTTAGAGAACGAGTTCATGACCTTATCAGTGAAGTATCTTTGGGATAGGGTAAGATTCTAACCAAGAGAGTAGTTGACCTCGAATTCCTATATTTTCGAGCTTCTGCAACAGTTTCCGATGATTGACCCTATCAAATGCTTTTGAAAGATCAAAATATATTATATCTACCGATTTCCCATTGCTTAATGCAGTTACACAGTCATGTAAGCAATCGGCCAATTGTGTTGCAGTGGATGCACCAGAAAGGAACCCACGTTGCTCTTGGGGTACTAAATTATGGCGGTATAACCAAGAAAGAAGTTTTGACCGTATGATTTTTTCAAGGATTTTTGCTGACGGGGGTACAATACTTATGGGGCGAAAATCGGAGATATAGCGAGCATTTGCCTTTTTGGGTATAGCAGAAACAATAGCCTTCTTCCAAATGTCAGGAACCTCTCCAAAATACAATGATGCGTTGAAAATGAAAGTAAGCGGCCGGTACAGTGCCTCCACACACTTCTTGTAAATTATTTGGGGAATTCCGTCGTACGAGCTTGACGTAGAGGGTGCTAGCGATTTCAGGCACCTTAAGACTTCAACTGAACCAATAAAGGAGTAGGAGAAGGAGTAACTCGAAGAACAAGAAATCAAGGCAGAATCTGGGTCCGAGTATGTCGAAAAAACACTAGCAAAGAAATTACCGAATGCGTTGGCTTCCTCTTCATCAGAAACAAGTTCATTGTTGTAAAAATCCATGACAGATGGAATTTTTGCTACGCTCTTAGTGATATGACGTAAATGAGAGAAGAGAGCTTTCATTGACTGTCTTTTGGCAAGTCGTCGTTCGCGGTAGGCAAGGAATCTGCGTATGTGAAAATCGATGTCGGAAGAAACTTTCTTGTAAAGGTTATTTCTAGCGAGAGGAGTCGAGGAATTTTCAAAAATTTGTCGTTTCTGCTCAAACAGCTTTTTAATGTGCTTCGGAAATACAACCGAGTGGAAACGGTTGTGAGATTTGAACGGGACGAAAAGTTGAAGAGAATTATACAAAGCGGGGCAAAATCTTCGATAAAGGTCATCAGTAGATTCGTATGAGTCGAAGATGGACCACCAATCGATGGTGCGTAAATGTGAATTTAGAGCAACGAAGTCAGTGTTGATAAAATCTGGCATTGGTAAGGTTTGCAACTGAAACTGCTTTGTCACTATTGAAAACGAAATGATGTTATGATCGGAAGAGGAGAGGGAAGGCAATGAACTAACATCTTGAATTATTTCAGCTGAGGAGAAAATAAGGTCTAGGATGGCACTGTTGCGCGTATGAGCATAAACATGCTGCACAAGTTCTAATTCATCAAAAAAGCGAAGAAGACTCGGAAGGTGTGAATGTGAGGTTTCAGTAAACTGTGATAAATTCATATTGAAATCGCCAAGAGTTATTATTTGTGAAGTGGTAGAGCAGAGATATTCTAGTTGACCAAGATGATTGTCGTCATCATTTTTCTGACTGCCAGGAGGCCTGTACACTAAGATGAATCTTTTCATAACTGGAAAACTGATGTCGAGACATAGCACATCGGCACAACTTTAGCTGAGACACGGTACATGCAGAACTGGAAAAAGGTTCTTCACCAGACAAAAGACTCCGCCACCTTTGCGGCCTTGTCGGTCAGTTCGATGAACGCTATATGAAAAATTTGAAACGAGTTCAGAGTCGGATATTTTTGAGTTCAGCCACGATTCCGTGACGAATACAAAATCTGGATCGTGTTCAATTATGAGAGCGTGTATATGATGAATTTTGCTAGTAATGCTGCGTGCATTTATCAAAAAGCATTTGAGATGAGCGAGATTACCGTGCATCACTGGGAGTTTCCCAAAACTGGACGAGCATTTAGTTCTGAAACGCGCTTGAGCACACCTCTATGTACGACCCATTCCTTTTTACCTGATGCTTTGTTCCGTTACCGTGCGATCTGTCGACGCTTATACTCCTGCTTCCGCTCATGCTCAGTCATGCTCCGACGGATGTATACATCGTTGAAGCCCGAGGGTCGCAGCAGATGAGCGTGAGCAAGAGCATGCGTCCATTCCTGTTTAGTGGAGAAGACCACTTTCACAAGTCTGGGACGGGAAGGATCGAGGCGTCCCATCCGACGAACCTCCACTGGCCGACATTCCATGTCAAGTGCATCAAGTAGTTCAGTCATCTTATCTTCTAGGTCCTTCTGTCGTTGGGAAGGGCGAGTGTTTGGTGAACATCCTCTTAATCCTGAAATCACAATGCTACGATTGCGCTTCTCTTCCTCTATTTTCTCCGTGGTCTGGTTTATCAGTGAATCGCTTCAGGCGCGAAGCATTCGCTAGGTTAAATTTTTGTGTTTGAAATAGCATTCTAGTTCTTGCGATCCCATGCATGCTTATAAGCGATCTTTAAAGGCAGCAAAAGCCGAAATCCTCGACTCCGAGCTGAGGTACGGGTGCTGAAGTACAGACCCAGCACATCACAAATGTAAAACGAACACAGACAATGATGGCTTACCTGCAGAGAAAAGGCGTGTTCGCGACAAGAGTTCCATTTTCTCTATTTGATGCATGTGGTGAGTGCTCCTGTGAATTCAACGCATTTCGTAGTCCCTTGGCGTCAAAACCACGCGCCGCAATGGCTTTTGGGGCCGGGGAAAACTCGTCCGCACGCTAACACGGCCTGGCGTGTTCGCGACAAGAGTTCCATTTTCTCTGCAGGTAAGCCATCATTGTCTGTGTTCGTTTCACATTTGTGATGTGCTGAGTCTGTACTTCACCACCCGCACCTCAGCTCGGAGTCGAGGATTTCAGCTCTTGCTGCCTTTAACAAGCTAATCGATTGATGTGCTCACCCAACGCTGCTGAGGTGTCAGAAATGTCTTGCAGACGTCTTCAATGCCTGGAAGCGTGGTTACAGGATACAATGTCATTCGATCGCCATCGAAGGTTGTTTACCACCATATTGATTTTTTAAAACCAAAGAAGCTATGAAGCGATAGATGGCCAAGAAGAAGAAGAAAAACAAATAAGTTCAATCTACACTGTTATCAGAGTTCGGGGTAAATCTATTCCCAGCAGAAAAAAATTACCAACTCCCCTTTGACTTAGCGGAAAACCTACCTTCCCACTGTAAACCAACAAGTTACGACAAGTTTGTACGAGGAACATTAGTTATGTGGTTTCAATGCACATTGTTTGGTTAAAAATCTTCAAGCTGTTTCGCTCCAAAATTGCGAGCTGAATTAGTCTCGCAAACTTCGGTGTAACACAGCCGGCTCACGAAGTGAGCACATCTGGGGGTATGCTAGTTGTGTCTACCTTCTATTACGGATGACTCCACCAAGGCTTTTGGATGACACATCGGGAAGATAAAGAGGGCGTGGTTTTCGAATACACATGGAAGAGTTGGGAGTGCTGGTAGAGTCATCCGTGAACGTTAGCGGACACAACCAGCATAAGGCGCATTCGGCGAAACCGAAATGTGCACAAGAAGTTCCCGATAAATTTTTTTCGTAATCTCGCAAGTATTCAGGGCTGGCTTGTGATCAGAATATAGAGCAAAGCAGCCTTATTTTTCAACTCTATCAAGTGTAACCTAACATGGCGGGAGACATTTCACCACTGCAGAGGAATAATCCAGCAAACGTCATGCAGTAACTAATTATGACCTTACCTGTATATGTCTATATGTATATCTAATAATATAGAGATATTTGCAGGAGAGTCTTCAAACCGTTTTCTCGGTGACGTAGCCCTGTCGAAAATTTGCAATTTCCTGGACAGAGCATAAAAATCTTCATTATTTGCTTCCTTATTAGCTGTCCCTATCCTATCCTTTTTTTCCCGACGATTTTCATTTCCATTTACCAATTTTCAACTTTTGCCGCGTTGCGCCGCTGCGATTGCCCCCGCGAAACCTGCGGGGGGTAGGCGGGATCGGAGACGCACGCAGCGCAAGGCTCCTGCAGGAGCTGCCAGCGACAGCGCAGCTTATAAGCTGGCACTCAGTGGACGCCGCACCCATTTATTGCGGCTAGCGGTGCAGGTGTGGGTACCTCGTTGCCGCTCCCCGCAAATTTTCCGTCTTGAATAATGTGTAATCCTCAACTAAGTGCCAATCAGCACCTGAAAATTTGGAAAAGTGTTACTTAAGAATGTATATCGAGTAATCAAGTTTGGATCGAAAATTGGCAGCTACGTTGAAGCAAATCTTGACCTTTCCTCGAAATTTTCAGCTGTGAGGTGTCTTTCTTGAATACATATGAGTTTCATCGAGCAGCCGGCTGCATGTTGTTTCTGCCGGAACCTTTCCTAGTTACCCGTGCGGGTAAACTTGACATTCATGAACGACCAGAAAGCGGAAAGACCATGAGGTGTGCACCAAAAGCTCAAATGGAGTCGCGCTCTGCTATATGAGATGCGCGAACTGAGAAATCCTAAATGTTTTCGGCAAGAATCCACATTAAGATATTCCCTTCCGTATTTTTAGGAATAACCTGCAAATATGAGAACATTGCCATCAACAATTCATTGTCAGAGTGCAGGTTAGCCTGGGATTTTGTTAGGTTTCCACTTCCCTGACGTTCCTGATCCTTCCTATTTCGCAATGTATCAGCGGGGGCTTGTGAATTTCAATACGTTGCCGCGTTTTGAAGTAATCATGCTCAACACACTTCTGTCTCTGGGCGTCATCGCTGCTGAAGTTCTGTGATTTGTTGAGGTTCTCCGCAAAAAGTTTGTTTCGGTTAGCTTTCGGTATTTAATGCCTTCGTCAGACCTAAATTTCAAAGGTGCCGTGTGGCGATTCTAATACCAACACAGTGGTGCTAACCTATACAAAACAAAACTTATTGAAGAGGCTGGCTACAAGGAAGGAACGAGACCTCAGGCTTTCTGCACCTATTAGAGTGGATGCTACTATGATCGAAACGCTGAGAGGGCCAAGAAACTCACTTACTTAATTATACTCCTTAACTCGCGCACATGGGTGCCACAGGACATTGCAAGCATCTCGTTATTGTTTTCAAGTGACGTCTATCCATTGCCAGAATCTTGGCCTGGTGCAAGTTCAGTCTGGAAACAATAAATCTTTTCCTATTTGCTTCAGCCAGGTTTTATTAGGGGCTTTCCGCTGGATCTTTCATCCTGTCGGGCGCACCCTACACGGCAGTTTGTGTGGCAAACGCGAAGGTTCCATTGTGCACAAGAGACCAAACCATTTCAACCTTCTCTCCTTAATTTCAGCAGCGATGGTAGGCTGATCACAGCATCTCCTTCGGATTTCTTCATTCCGAACTTGGTCTCGTAGAGTGAATACCAAGAATTCTTCGAAGACATCGCATTTGAAACGTTCCCAGCTTTTGTGCGGAGAACTGCCCAGGATTTTGGAAGAGATCTATGTGGAAGAGGAGTTGGGACCCGCTCAAGCCCAACCGCCATGCTGAGGAACAGGTCGCCTAAGTAACTAAGTAAATAAGTAATATATGGCATGATGGACTGATGATCATGGATTGATCCCATTCGTTTCAATTGAGATGAAAACAAGTACTGGTCACCATTGCGAGCCTTTGTAGCTAAAAGTGGACCGAACACCTGTCAGTCTAGGTGAAAATCAAAATTCGCCCCCCATTTGTAAATACGAGCACAGTGGTATGGTTAGTTTCTGAGAAAGTGGTCGGTTCTCGCGCACAGACACACTTAAACAATCATGGTGAGCTGAGCCCCTTTTGTGTTGGAAAACATCGATATCTGAAGAAAAACGTGTTTAATTGACAAACGAGAAGAGACCGGAAAAAGCCGTGGAAAGATGTAATTAAAAGTGATTCAGAAGGACACCACATCATAGAGAAAAACATCCAAGACCGCTTTTTTTTTCTTCATGCAGCAGGCTCAGCGACGGTGCTGTACAAATACTAAAGAGAAGAAGAAAATAATTGGAAGAAGAGACTATGACTCATAGATCCTTGCTGAAAAACGTGGTTAAGTCAGTGCAAATTTGTATACTGAGGTTGAGCGAGAAGAATTTGGTCAATTCGACATTTGAGCTGGATGTCAAAGGCACAACTGGTGAAAATTACATAGGATTGGTTCCTTACTGCGTTGCGCAGGGCTGCCTTAACAGCATGGTTGGATGGAGGAGATAATGGGTAGGAGAAGTGCCGGGATTCACTAGCGTGGACAGAACGAGAATATGTGTTGCACAGTAGGGGTTCGCTCTTTGCTTTCGACCTTCCCACAGGCAAGATGCGACAGGAGCACCCAGAATCGAGTTCGAACTCACCAGACGTTCCACCTTCTGCGGAGAAGACCGCACTGCTAACTCGTGACCGCTACAACGGACGAGTGGTTGTTCCCCGACGGCCGGATCTTGTCCGATCTACAGATAGCTCACATAATGATAGTAGAGGGAGCAGATCACTCGTTAAGGAGAGACATTCATTTTTGTTGTTCATTCCTGGATTCTTTGTAAGAATCCAGGCCGCTTCCAGCGCTTTCCTTGCGGAAATCTCACTCTCATAGCTGAGTATCACGCATTTGATGTTAAAGTCTTTGTCATTGTGTGCCTCAACCTTGTGGCGGCCCAGCGG
>KN726160.1:14304-88931 GCA_000816745.1 Ancylostoma duodenale
GCGACCATTGTTCGCGCATGCATCCACTCGGGACCCATCGCATTTGAACAGTTTGCTGGGACGCGACGATCGCGTCGCACCGAAGTATAAACACTCCTATAGTTTCCGGGTTCTGGACAACAAGCGTAGCTGGACGCGTGCAAACAGCAAGCGATGTGCAAAATGTTAGGAAAAGGAGACCCTATCAGAAAAAGTGAATTAAACGGTTGACAAGGTCTTGACAGATAGAATACACAAATGCGTGCTAAATAAGGAGGTTTAGCGCCTCTATCATAAATCATTAGTTTTTATTTTACTCGATGAAATAGTTTTGAAAAACGCTTTCAAAAATGAGGGCCGTATTTTCACAATTCCGAACAAAAACAATTTTCAGTCTCCTGACTTCAAGGATTTCCCTGTAACACCACAGGCAGTAAGCCCTAAACTGCCGCTCTGTATCTAGTCAGGACATGACTACGTACCTCACGTGTGAGCTTTGGTGCGACCGCCGATGACGAAATGATTATGAACTTTTTTGAAACATCCTCTTTGTTCTTTCCCTAATTCTTTGTGAGCAGTTCTCTCCAAGCTGTTCTTCTCTTGAAATAACACTCTCAACCATACCCATTACTGTTCATTGGCCCAAAAGGTGTTAGAAAATGGTTCGCGATGATCATAGGCCCACGACAAGGCAAGTCAAAAATTGTTTCCGAGAGCTGGCTCAAATTTCCACAACTTCGCTGGGAAACATTTAAACGGTATTCATTTTCTGTTGGAAATTCATCGTACAGCTGCCACCTCTTTCGGCTCAGAAGCCCTTATTTCGTGCGGAAAGTACTGCAGACAGAGCGATATTTAGTAAAAATCACGGTCTCCCTTTTCTTCGCTTCGCAGTTTCCTGAGTTCGCTCAGGGTGTAAGTGAAAAATACGCTGCGTCTGTGCTAATCAGAAGGATTACATCGTTTGCCAAGGTACTGGTTCGGCAAAGTTGGGGAAAAACGCAGCATTCCTTCCAAAACAAAAATGCGCCAACGACCTAGTACGTGTTCCTGAGAAGAAAAAGTCGGGTCTCCGCCAGAAAAGTATCCAAAATGCTGAAATTTCGGGAATAAATGCGAATCACATACGTAGCTCCTATATTAGGAAAAATCCATGTTTTCCCCTTTCAAAGCCGAGTGGAATCGGTTCGACGCTTTTATTTTCCCTTGAAGCGTTTCTTGAAACTATTACAGTTTGAAGGCAAGATGACATATTCGAATTACTTCTCGAATGAAAAATAGGATCAAAAATAAATAGCCGTTGTCCAAAAATAATTTCCAAATTTAAACACAGAAAAATGAACCGTTACTGTTATGTCCGCTCACACCATTGCCCTGTTTTCGACACGGGTGTGTGGAAGTGAGGCTCATGTGCTGCTATGTAAAGAGCCACTGAAGTCACTTTAACTGTTGTTAGAACTCCCTTCCGCACGCCGGCTGACCTCTTGCGGAGCGGCTGACCGCAGCCAGATATAACATTACAACAGCAGTGAAGCCGCGGCGCCAGTGGGTGAGTGCGGAGATGCTCCCACCCTCAATTTAAAGCCAAGCAGTCACTTTTGTTCTGCCACTCTGGAGCAGTTCATACTCCACTGCGAAGTGTTTTGTTGGACTCCTTTGTCGCATTGCAAGGTAGAACTTTCGAGAAGGAGTTTGAATTCACAGCTCACGTCACGGTCCGTGAATTCGTCGAAGCAGGATTTCAGTTGGGTTTGCACGCTGGCCACAGCCTTGCTGGAGCATCACGTACGTCATCACGTACCCAGCGTTTGTGGCTGACAAGAAGCAATCCCTCGAGCAGTTGTCGTTACTGCACCCTCCGCCATGCCGAACATTTTTCGATTGATGGCGTGTGCCCACTGCTCTCATATGTGTCTAGGATATTTGCCGGCTTCGTGATCTCTTCCAGACTGTCACATCTTTTGCTACCCAGATCTTTTCCCAGTTAGTACTGCATCCACTTATGACCGAGGATGTTTTACACTGAGCGTATGTGGGCTGCGCTCGCTGTTCGTCTAGCTCACTGCCTGTTCAGCTGCATCTTATGTTATAATTATATTTCCTGTTCTTTGGCAACTTTGCAGCTCATTTTGATTAGTCTGATTTTTTTCCTTCCATGGAAAGAAATTCCGAAAAACACTCATGAATCTTGGACAAGATATTGTGACACGCTGGCGGAAATAAAAAAAAAACAGTCAGTCCTCAGCTAATAAATTAGCTACAGCGCATGTCTCCCGACTGAAAACTCTGGTCCTTTCATGCCTTGTTTCCAAGTGACCAATGCTCTTCCAGAGAATGTCATTTCGTCCAAGCTTAGTTGTGGCATAGCTCTTTACCTATTCCTCCACTAGTTCTTGAATTACTTTTCTTCTTATTCACGCTATACTTCTTGATTTGTTCGATAATCTGATGATTGAGAGCTCACGCTTCTCCACACTTTATCAATAGTCGCGAGTGTCCTTATATTAGGTTGGTGCAAAAATAATGCTCGTTTTTCGTTGCATCAATTTCGGCTCGAAATATTCCCGATTTTTTTCACCGAAGCTGCACATCTAGCATATTTCATGCTCTTTGTAACTGCCTCATCTTGTGCGAACGAAATCCACATTTTTCTCGAATTTTTACAACCGGAACGGCAAAAGTCGAAACAGAATTTTTCCAAACTCACTTCTTTGTGCTAAAACTTGGATCACAGCGGGAATCGCTCGAATTACCACCATGATTTCGGCTGGGAAAATTTGAACTAGTGTTTAGTGTTCATACCGTTTGAACTTGTTTCCGACTGTTTCGGGGTGGCAAGTCTTGCTTTGCAACTAAGGTAGGTAGCGTAGGTATCTGTTGAGATGGCGACCAGCACTTGTTGACAATAATGGAAGAACACCCACTCAAAACAACTTTTTTTTTTCATTTTAGTGGGTTTGCATAGCCTTGACGTTGATTGTCGCAATGTCACCCCTATCTCTGGTGAAAATCGGGAAATGAAAATCCTGGACGAGTAGGTGCTGCGCAAACTGAGCGAGTACCAGCGAAATCTTTGTTGGGAGACCTGCGTTGTGCTTCCGTAGTGAAGAAATGGCGACCGATTTACCGTTTATGTAGTGAAATGTGGTGAGGGATAGTCCCCCTACGACATCATAAAGTGCCTTACCTGATGGCTAGGGAACGAACAAGCACGGGAACACTGCCAGAAACCAAATCAAAGCTGAATGAAAGTCAATGTGACTTTGTGGTGATCTGCCGCATAAATCGTTCATTACAGCTTAATGAATCTTTCGCACCTGAGAAGTACTGCTGAGATATAAATGAAATGCATTGGAGTCAAACCTCCTAAACAGTACAGTCCAGCCACATGTTGCAATATAGATGATGTACATTCTGGAACAACCTCATCGACTACCGTTTCTTCGTGCAACTCGACGACCCAAGAAAGCCTTCAGAGACGAAGAGGATGCCAAATTTGCCTTGTGGGCGTTCGTCGATCACAGAAGGCTCGTTTTGAAAGCCGCGGTGGACTGGGAACATCTGCCTTACTGCTGGACATTTGCGGATTACAATGATTCCAAGCTTTATGAAGAAGTTTGACCCGGAAGCGAGAGCTAGGGTCTGGAAGTAAAGGCTCGTAAACACGCATTATTTTAGCACCAACCTAGTAACTTTCTATTTAGTTATAATATTTTGCTTTACTACTTACTTTACCTCACTTGCTGAACAATTTTTCAAAACCTTGTATTCGTAATTACGTCGTTTTAAGAATTCCGCCACTACATTCTGATACAACGTGTATTTCTTCACTGTCGCTGCAAGGTCGAACCCACCAACTCTCCTTTCTGGCTGAACACCATGCTCACAGAAAACCGGATTTGAAATCCATAGGCTTAGGGTTAGGGCCATGCAAGATGTAGGTCTCTCGGAGCAGATATCCTCTATTTTATGACTCCTCTCTGCTCACTGCGTACTCACTACTCACCATTTGTAATGCCACACCAGTTACGGTGTTTTTTTTTTCAATATTGTAGCCACACCTGTGTACCAGTATGTGTGAACAAGAGCATGGAGATTCCATTTCAAATCTTCTTAGTCTCTTTCAACTAGCAACGTCATTTGGGTTCAGTTAGAACTGATAGCGAAATCCTCAATGTACATATTTTTTCATTTCGTAATTGTGCCGCATCACTAGAATGATCAGGCTGAAAAATGGCTCCATCCGTCATCGCCATTGACTTCCAAATCCCCTGACAAAAGCGGAGAACTCTGGATTTCCGCCGATCGGTCACAACCGTCTGGTGTTTTACTTGCGTTCTTGTTCGAAGAAAAATACCGATATAACGCTCGCGAGGCAGTTAACAAAAATCTGACAGCTCTCTGCAATGAGCGCAGCTACAGTGTAATGAAGTAAAGCGTTGGCTCCACGTCGATCCGCAGAACAAGCTCTGCCATCGATCAATAATGGCCATATTTTCTTCTGCACTCGAAAGTCCCGTGCCAAATAGTTAGTTCAGTACTTGCAAACATTCTGGAAACAGCTTCTCTACCACGCAACCCCTACTGAAAACTTCGGGTTTCCCTTGAAAAACTCTTCCCTTTACTGGAAAATCCATATATTCTTTTTCGGCTTGCGCTAACACTTCCAAAATGGTTTAAGGTTTTCTAGCGTAATAACGGACCAGATTGTACTCTTTTTGTGTTTGATAGGTATCAAGAAGTTACCCAATGCCCTAACTTCTCCGTTTTTTAATCAAGACTCCCATCAAGCCGGATGTCCTCACAAAGTGAAACTATTTGTTCAAACTGAACTTTTACTTTACTGTTCTTCCAGTGGAAAACTTGAATCTTCCTCATTTCTTTCAACACATGTTATCAAAGGTATTGGGAACAAAATGACACCATTCCTCCTCAATGTTGCCTTCAGTGTTAGCGTATATTCATGAAGAAGACGAGTGCTGGCGTTTGTGCATTTGTAACTAATGCTTTCTTTCTCAAAATTTCCGCATAGTACACTTCAAACGCATACAATTTGGAGATTTTGCAGCAATTAGGTCATCCGAACAGAAAATCTACAAACTATCACCCTGACGTAACGAGCTGGATTATTCATGTGCTACTCCAGATAACGGACTCATTTTCTTGGTTTTTAGAGAAAATCTTGGATAAAGTCGATGAGCACTGCAGGGTAGGCACATCGTTGGCGCATTCGCTAGTAGAAGCATTGTTTGCTCATCCAAAAAATAAAATAAAATCGATCACACCCCATTATAGGTTGTTTTTTAATGTTTTGTTTTTTCTACATCGACTGACACGATTGTATCGTTTCAGTCGATGTAGAAAAAACGAAACATTAAAAAAACGACCCTCTACTTGCAATAGTTTTCCACTGTTATGCTCTAGGTCGTGGTCATTCTTTCGGGCAGGACAATGCTCTTCCGGCATCGCGAATATGTCATATTACATCTGCATAGTTTCTGGTAGAATATAGGAATCGAAATTTAACGTCCATTTTTGAGATTAAGGGACCTTTCTGCTTAACGAGGCATTATATTAGGTTGTCCCACAATAAAAGGCCGCAACCTAGTAATGAATTTTTGGAAACTCATAAATCTATTATTTTAGAAGAGGACAGGCATGCTTTGCATAATTATAAAGAGCAAGACCTGCTCTGCCGATATCTTAAGAAGACTTCCTCAATTTCCCTTTCTTATGGTTTCTGCAGACGACATTGTAGGCCGAGGCAAAACATGGTTTTTGTGCTCTCCCATTTTTTTGGACCATTTTTCTGCACGAAATAAACGAAATCAGGATTTGGTGTTAGCCCCACATTTGGACAGGTATTCGTGTTATGAAGGCACAGAAGCTGTGACTAGAAAAGTACTTCCAGAACGATACGTGTTTTCAACTTTGATGAAGTGACGGTCATGGAACTTCTCAGATACGAAAGCATAGTTCTGGAGGTGGAACGAGAATTCTAAAGCAGTCCATAGAAATGCTACCATCTTGGTTGGGCGCAACTAAATCACTGGTCGTTCTGCCTTTTCGGCAACTGAGCTTCGCAAAAAATGGGCAAAATGGATTTTGAACAAAAGCATTGTCGGTAAGTGCTTAAGTTGCGCCACCACTTATATTAATCCCTCTAATAAACAGTGTTGCGAAATTTTCCGAAAAAAATGAGCCTCTTATAGTGGTGAGTGGACACTACTTAGTAAAATGGAGTTTTGATTTGCTTGTATCGCTGAGGGAGATCTGGATATATTCAACAAACCTCGACATCCCTGAAAAAGGTAACTTCTTCTGATAGATGAAATACTGCGCGTGGTGTTCGACAGGAACTAGACCCGGCCAAGAGTAGAACTTACTAAATACCTCGCTTGTTACCATTTGAGGCTCGGCTTCGAGATCGGGTTGAAAATGCCTCAGTTTTGGTGAGTCAAAGCAGTGCATGTCCACTAGTAAGGCCGGCAAATCCGCACAGGTCCACTGCCTGCCAATAAAAATTTCACTGAGTGAGGCGTTGGATCTCTCCTCGTAATATTGCATTAATCAGACCTTTGCCTAATAGAGTATCCTTTTGAACTTACAGTGAATGCACATTTCCTCTAGAAAATTCATGTGAATCAATGTGCACTGAAAATTGACCTTTCGCACCTCGTTGACTCCTGTGATCTAGGCTTTCTTCTTTACTTGTGTTTCACTGTACCCAAAAATCTGCTGGAAATGCTGATCATAATACTTTTCATTCCAAAGGAAAATCTCAAGTTTTAGCTGAGTTACGCACCTTGGAATGCGCATCTCCAAAACGGCCATTATTTGTGGAACAACCTAATATTTCTTCAAAGCAGAGCAAAGGGCGTACTTTTCTCACAAATTGATTCTTCTCATTTTCGACGCTAATCTAAGCTCTTCTTTTTTTAGATGTCCTAGGTTCTCCAGAAATCTTTCAAAGTGTTGCAGTTCAATGAGATATTTGATGTCTGACGCAAAGTACAAACAGACATTTTCTTTCTCAAAAATGCAGGAACAAAATGAAAAAATTGCATGTAGTTGCAGTTACAAAAGGTATGCATGAAAAATTTGCATTACGTATGTAATTCATATGTACAAGTCCCTGTCAACCTGCTGCTATCTACGTATCAGTGGCGAAAGAAGAGGAACGGTGGAGGGTGCTCCCGAAAATCAGTCGATAGGTTTCCTCAAAGTAATTCATGAAAGAGATGAAATGTTATGTTAGGTGTTTTAATTCGTTATATATGATACAGTTTTTTTCTAATATTTGATCCCACTAGTGTAAATTCAAAAGAAAAGCTACTGATAGCTTCAATGAAGACCACTTTGTTTTGCCAGCAGCCCCTCTCGCTCGCCACTTCCCTTCTCCCCGTCCCCCCCCCCCCCCCGAGGAAAATTTCTGCGTCCGCCATTGAGAAGTCTTCGAAGCTGAGAGAGAGATTGTGTTGACGAAGTTTGCTTTTGTTCACCTGGTCCTTGTCTCTATCCAAAATACATGTGTGCTTTTGGTGGGCGAAAATAGGGGCTACAGATTGATGGAAAGTTCCTGAATGTACATGCTTCAAATCCTGCGAAAAATATTCACCGAAATATGACATGAACTTATTCCTTAGCCCACTATAAAGCTAGAGCTCCAAAGGCAGCGCCCAAGATACCTTCGCGTCCGAGATTTTGAGTGTTTTGCCCAAACATCAGTGGTCCCAGTAATCCTATGGGAGATTCTCCGCCGTAGGCATTACAATACTCAAAATAGGATTTGGGCGTGTTTCTACAATTCTATTGGATGAATTACAGCAGGAAATGAGCGGGTGTTTCTGATTACAATCATTTCCTTCACTCATAAAAGAGATAAAATCCCACATCGTCCCACTTCCGCCTCTCACAACTCTGCCATCCATTCCAATTGGGCTAAATTTGTGCCAAACAGAACAGTCTTTCTCGTAAGGCTGAGCGAAAGATCACTGTTCATTTTCAGAAAAGTGATGAACCTATGGTTGCAGCAAAATCTGAGGAGGCAAAATTATCGTGGGTACTGTCTTTGAAGGAAACCGCCTCGGAAACTTTTGGAAAACTTCACACATTGTGCCATGTACAACGTTTGGTAATAGGGATTTGTGGATTTTAGTTTACTCGGAGAAGTAACTGCAGAAATGCTAGAAGACATGTTCCAGAGAATTTCGTTTGATGTTGATTTCCTAAAATGGTGAATGTAAAGCCGCCTTGGAAATTATGTCACGATTCTGAAATGAGGTGGTCTAAACATTTCAGTTCATGCAATATGAGGTGAGAAAGCATAGCGCCTGCTTGCATGAAAACTTTACAGCAAGGTATCCCATACAACTTGGTTGAACTACGAATACTCTTCCCCGTAGTGAACTTGCCCTCACCCACACAACTGCACCGAGTCTCTTCTTGCTGCTCATTTTTCAAGCTCTTTCAAGCATCTTGTGTTATATTTTTGCGCGGACCTAGCCGTAAAAGCAGTACGCAATCTCCTCACTTCATTGAATTCTCGGTTGACATCTATTTGCCATGTGTGATTCATCGAGTACATTCAGCAATTATCGGCGGGAATTGTTTCCTGACTGTTTGATTGTTTAGCTGCTACGACCTGGCTAGTACTACTGGCCAGCTTTTTGTCTCCGTCGAAAGCCTTCGAGCGTGTCTAACCCCTTTGTGGTTACCGTAGATAAATTCAAGGAAGAAGATAATTGGGTGTTTAACTGGTGCAGATGCATAGCCGCCCGTTCTCCGCTCGCGTTTCAGCTTCTTCTTCAACTTTTTCTTTCTCTTCGTACGTCTTTTCAGCGCTATTCTCGCCTACTTTGACAATTATCGAATGATCGAATTACAATCCAGAACTGCGTTTGTGGATGCCACCGCGTTCCACTGGCACCTACATCCTGTTCCTTCTTGCACTTCAATCACATGCTATTATGTCCCAGTTCCTCGTTTCGTCCGTTCACTTTCGCATGAGCATCTGCCAACCACCTTCGCATATGAACGCGGGCAAGCTCCATCGATTTTAGCGTAGGGGTGCAGATCGCCTCGCATTCCGAGGAGTGTAATCCATTATGGAGGGTACACCACAGGCAACTGACGAAGAGCATCCTGTACCAAAGGAAAGGAAACATCAGGTTTGTGGGCACAAAATCTTGCGATGAAGCCACTCTTTCCATCTAAGACAATTTTTTTCAATAAATACTAATAGCGCCGGATATTTTATTGATAAACTTTTCAGATCAGACTGGTACAGTCGAACGGCGATGTACCACCTCAGAATGGCGATTTTGCGCGGGAAGGGGAGGATGTCTCAACCACGACGCTCTCCACGATCGCTGTTCGAGCGGGCGATCACGCCTCCATAGTTGTCGCACTGCTGAAGGTACGGCCCTCTCAATATCATAAACCTCGATAAAGCGGCTGTGCACACACATATGTACATACTTTTACTATCGCGTGTTATTTTAACGCTAGTTTACCAAACCGATGCGCAGTATCTGCATAACCTCACCAATTAAACCTATTCAATTACTAATGAAAGAGTCTTAAGAAAAACTCGCCCTATCCAATCCAGCAGCTTACCATTCGAGCAATAACTCAAACTGGCAGCTAAGTTGAAGGATTTCCACGGAGAACTTCTTTAACTAGACACACAGGACTTTTCTGACCGATGAAAAATCGCATCTCCCACAAATTTTGAAAAGACTCCAAACACGGAAATTATGGGAGGGGGACATGAAAATACTCGCTATGAGCTCTACATTACGAAAATGTAAGTCTTTCTTCTCTCTTTCTTCCACAATGTGCACGTCAAGCAACACATACCCTTAGTTTACAGTTATCGCAGCGTCCC
Organism: Ancylostoma duodenale; assembly: GCA_000816745.1. NCBI lineage: Eukaryota > Metazoa > Nematoda > Chromadorea > Rhabditida > Ancylostomatidae > Ancylostoma > Ancylostoma duodenale. The sequence continues at coordinate 24,173 of KN726160.1, forward strand.
ACTCACTAATTCGTACCCGCAGGTAATTTGGGAACTAAAAACTTTTCCAGTGAAAATTTGAGAATAATGTTAGGCTCACAATTCAGATCTCGTCTTCCAAAATCAATTGATATGTATGAATCCTGAATAGGCACTGAATTATAGAAAAAAAGAAGAAAAATCGCGTTTTTTCTTTTCGTTTTTCTTTCATAATTCCTTCCTCCCAATAGCTATGGCACATCCTTGTCCAGAGAGGCTGATCTTCCTAGCATGGTGAGAATGATGTTTTTGGATGAGAAAGAAAAACAGTTACAACCTTGTAATTCGAAGACTATCAAAATTTGAGCAGTGATTTATGGTTAAATTGATAAACTGGAAGATGACGCTTCAATCCTGAGATTTCGAACCTGGCGGTATCGAAGTAGGGGACTAAACATCTACAGAAGAACAGGGTGCACCATACGCCCTTGCATATAGTGCTGAAACAGCAACTGAGTTCAAGATAGTACAAGAGGCATCGACGAGGTTATGCTCAAGAGTTAAGCCTCCACATGAGACAAGAACACTTGATTACGTTGGTATTGTTAACTGCACGCAAAAGCTGCACCGGAAAAAAAACTGCAAAGAAATGCCTTCACTCTTCAATTGACTGCACACTTTATTGAAATTTATGTATCTTTCTATAGTGCAACTTTTCTTTAGTGCGAAGCTACAGTCACTACCGCGCGGAAAAACAAACAACAAGGCAACAGAATATAATAGTAGAGGTGCAAATTACTCCAAAGAAACTTGAAAATGGGCACTCCTTGCTCACTAATTTCGGGTCGTGTTGTATATTAAATGAATGATCCTCCTCTGTATAATATTAGAATAGAAATGAAAACGGGTGCTAAACCTGAATCTCGACAACGAGTAGTGTAACTCAACAGCACTTTTTTTTTCCAAAACCCGGGTTTTCTCTATAAAGAAGAAGAACAACAACGATTTCTGATAGCAGTGATTCATTGCGGAAAATAGCACTTTCTTTTTACAGTCAGTGGGATTCATACAACTGCGAATCGACGAAATGAAGCCCGGTCTCCTCGCGATAGGAGGATCCTATGAGGAAGCAGCCGATCTGCTGCACATCCATGAGGATCTCATGGGTCGGCTAAGGGTAAGTTCTCTTCTCCCTCCTTCGTAGACCAGCTACATAAAATGTACTTCACCATAAGTACGTAGGTGGACACGGTGATGTGGCGCCGATATTTCCATAACACATACTTCATAGAGTAGAACAGAAACTTTTGCTCGTAAGAAATTGTTTGAGACTGTTTCTAACTGCTTGTTTTGGGAGTATTTTTCAATTCCTCTCAAGTACAAAAATTTAAAATCAATTCATTCTTGCCTTTTCCGAGGTCCTACCCGTACGATTCTCCAGTGCGATGGAGATCTCTCTTCTTCCCATCATGCATCTCTGTTTACGTCCGCTTTTGTGCATTATGTATGGCTATTATATTTCTCATACGTATCATAAGCATTGAGACCTTCTGAAAATTCTGCTTGACGGAAGATTCCGTTCCTCCTCCACCTCCTCTCCAATAACCGCGTTCATCACTGGCATTTGCCCACTTTTCACACCGAAAGTATCGTTTCTTCAATTTTGGAATTCTCCGTTGAATGCTGCTTATCCGCTCTTATCTTATCCACCCACCTTTTTTCTCTCATGACCAACTCCAATTTCTCGTAGGATTTTCAAACCATTCATCCTTTCCACCAGCACTGCAGGTGTACTACTCCTCACGTATTATAACCCGCCCGAGTAACTTCATCCAGATAGAACTTCTACTGATCTGTGAATATGATCTGCAAGCATTTCTCAAAGCCTCTTTCGTAGTACTCTAATGTAGATAGTTACCACTATTGTTCTCCAATCTATCGTCTTGTTATGTTGAGCGAATTCTGGCTGAGCCGCCTTTTGAAGGAACGTCAGACGTGGAGCCTTCTTCGCGACTTCTCTTGCAACACTTCCTTTGCGACGTACAGTACCCACCGTTGTTTTTCGACAGAAAACGAGAATCCGCGTTTTTTTTTCGTTTTTTCGTCATAAGTTACTTCATCCCGCTGATTACCAGAATAGCTGAAAAGCAATCGATTGGCGGTAACGAGTTCTACTAGATGGATCCAAAAGCAGGAACATAATGAAACTGTTTGTTGCAGTTAGAGCACATGTCCTCAGCGCGCAATTATGCCGGAGTCTCGTGTGCTAATTCGTAGCCGCAAGTAACCTCGATGGTACCCGCTTTCTCAATGAAGTTTTAGGCGCGATTTTAAACTCATTTTGTAGATCTCGTCCCCACGAATCGACTGGTTTCCACTAATCCTAATAAGGTAGAATTTACCTGAGTCATCACTGAAAAACGGAACAAAAACGAAAATCCGCATTTTTTGTTGAAAAATTACCATGGGTACTGTGGCGGTCTTCAGATGGTGCTGTTCAAGGCACGGAGTTTCAGCTCTGCTTGGATCTGGTTGAGCGACAAGCAACTGCTGGACAAAGTTTCAGCGTACCTGCATCGTTTAGAGCGCGCATCTAGGCCTTCTCTTCTATGCTTAGGTGTGCACCGCGAGAGCTATTGAGGAAAATGTGAAACCCACCAATTGTCATCCTTGTACACCTAAGCTGACACGACAAACTTTCATCGATTTTCATTATACGTTAGTAGACGTATAGGTATGAAACGTTGGAGAAACGGTTACACCGAATCTCAAAACTCAGAAAATAAGTGTGCGGTGTAGAAATTTGTGCCCCATGGTCATATTGTCCTTTGAATATAATGCCAAGCACAGAAAAATCCCAAAGATGCTGCATCTCGCACAGCTGCAAGAAATAAGGTGGACGTATAGTTATGAAAGGCATTGTACGTGGCCGCCACTGTACTTACATATTAGGGACGGAAGAATGATGGGAGAGAGGGGAGACGCTCCCCTCAACCACTCTCCTCTCCCCCGTGAATGGGTTTCCGGTAGAATTTCCAAAGTACATTATGAAATATTTAAGCTCATTTGGTGAACGATACTCGAGAAAGTTATTGGGTTGGGGAAAAAGTTCGTTCGGTTTTTTTTCAACTTGTTTTTTCACAGTGATTTGAACCTTGCTTGAGAAGACATGGTGGTCCGTTTTGTAGCTCTTGATTTGCTCTTTGCAAGCATTGCAACCGCATTCCTCAATTCTCGCTTTACCCTGCTTTCTACTGCATGGATAGTGAGCACCCAAGCCGACAAAATTGAATCTTCCCGCAACCGACTCCCGTTCGACTTCAATCGTGGATCAAATGTGGCTCACTCGGCTAGGGATATCAATGGCGTTTGGAGAGGAATCTCTACTGCTAAAAGAACAGCATACAACTGGTGAACCCTCTTCAGGCAGGGCAAATTTGGCTTTGAAGTTGCCTCTTGTTCTGGGCGCCCAGTTTATAGGAAATAAAGGTGATTATGCGCTAAGGTTTCTTTAGATGTAAGGAAGAATCACTACTGATACTAACTTTCAACGATGTGTAAGTTTAGCCAACGCATTCCGTGCAAAACCCCAAAATGCTCGATAAGTAGTGATGGTCCACATTGGGCATGCTATACTCCTCTGTACAAATTTCACCAAAACGACTACGAAAAAACGTGAATGCAGGGGATTTTCACTGCTATCGACTCTACAAGTTTAGTGCAGTCATACGCAGCTTATTTTGCTCAGTTTCCTATTGATTTCATAAACTTTATCCAAGCGTTGCAGTTGCGGGCTACAAATTGAGTCATCTCAAACAAAGAAATTTTTCGAAGACTTGGAGCTCACAAGCTGTTCTGTCTCTGACAGCATTAGTAGAAGAGGAAAGGAGCTATGCAACCCTTTTAGTGTGGTTTACAATTTTCGTGGAAAGTGGTCGTTTCTATGCTCATGAAAAACCGAACGAACTTATTCCCCAACCCAATAAATTCCTGCATTCCTTATCGACCAAGTTTCTGTTACAATGACATTCATTCATGGAGGACATTACAAAATAACTGAAGACTTTGTTTATGTTTAATTTTATCAATTTTCGACCTCGTGATTTCGGCAGAATTCGAGATAACCGTCTGTGCCGAACTCGGGATAATCATCTGTAATCACTGGGACAATTCTGAAAACTGTCAAAGCTTTCGAAATCCTCGTTCTTTAGAAACTCGCCCCTCATCGCTATCGAGCAGTATGGGTCGAGCTGCGCGATTTGTTCGATGTGGACGAATCCAAAAGAGTCGATACCGTTGCCTTTTTTATCACCTGTTTTGTTGGCGAAATCGCTTTTCAGTACCGTTTTGTTTTTTTCTGCAGCATTTCTGAACTTCACGAAAAAAACGAATTCTGAGAAGGACGGTCTGACCAATCACGATGTCGTAGAAGCACCAATAAACGCCAAAACGATCCCTGAGCCAAGAAAAATTCGAAAATGAAACGATAGCCGAAATCAGCCAGACAAGTAGCTAAACAAGTAGTTTTGTTGTTAGATAACAAGTAGCAAAATTCGATGTGGTAAGTAGTGCAAAAAAGGGATATTAACGACAAAGGAACTGCTTCATGATTAGAAGAAAATAAATAGTTGCCCACCAAATCAGCTGGCAGCAACGTTCCTCTGCCGCCACAATTCGATCGAATGACCTCGCGCTGATCCTGTTGACTAACTAGTTACTCTGAACTTTCGCACCACGGTGGCCCACCGTGGGATTGATAACAATGGTGGGCTAACGGTGGGATAAGTGTAGGTGGGTCCTATAGTAGTGGGATAACTAGGGGACAGAGGGGGGATAATGGCGGACAAACCGTCGGTTGGGGGTCCACCATGGGATAAAGGTGGGCCCACCGTGGTACGAAAGTTCAGAGTATATGTATCTTACAATTAGAAACGGTCAAGCTTTCCACGTTACTATCCTCGTAGAATCTCTTCTCGTAGAATTGTTCGTACAATTCTAAGAGTTCCAAAACGATCAAAATCTCAGAAGCGAAAATTTCCGTGGGTGCTGCCTTCAACGACATCTTCAGAGGCTTTAATGTGGTTCAATTTAATCTTTTCACGCTCTTAACCACCAAAATCCTCCTCACACCTGTTCATTTAACTCATTTTTATTTGTGTTCCCTATCTGGTCAGGGAAGATGGTAGGGGGGGAGGGGGGGGGGGGGTCCGACAACTCGTGATGAGATGTATACTGTCAATTGCAGTTTTCGATGCTGATCTCAAATACGTTTTCCTTATCTGCTGCGGAGTTCTCTGTGAAGAGTTACATGGGATAATTTCGGCATGATTTATCTAGACCGGCCAAATTTGACTGTCGAGTTATATTCTGCTAAAAACATGGCGCGAATACTATTTCAAACTTGTCAACTAATTGAAATTAATTGATGCTTTCAGCTTTCTTAGATCCAAATGAGCTAGCCACGATCTTTTGGCAGAATATATTCAAGAAGCCAAATTTTGCCTGCCTTGCGCAGGCTGGAATTATGCCACATAACTCTCCAGAGAGAACTCTGCAGCAGATACGGAAAACGAGTTTGAGATCAGTATCACAAACTGCAAACGACAGTATACATTTCGTTACGAGTTGTCGGACCCCCTAGTACCCTCCTCTGGTGAGTCCTGAAAGTGATGGTGGAGAATCCACTTTTTTTCTACTTCCCCCTCTCTCCCCTCCAGCCCACTTTCTGTGGCTACCACTACCACATATATTCTTGAGCAAACACAAATGTAGTTCGTAAAAACTGAAAAAAATGCTTTCCAGGACAAAGAGGATCAAGTGACTGCCTTGTTAACACGAGCGGAAGGACTAAGCTCTGAGAAGGAAGCGAAGGAGGCAGTGGTCTATGATGATATGGCAAAGTGCTTGCGAGAGGTACCTTTTGGACTTAAGAAAATGAGTCTTAGATAATTCAAAGGGACATTACACGTGTCGTGGAAATTATAAAGAGTTTTCATCAGGCTTGGCAAGGACTAAACAAACAGCTTTTGCTGCGAGGTTACCTTCTCAAGGAGACTTTGAACTTCTACCGGCTGGCGCAACATCACGAGCAGGTACGTAAGCCCACATTAGGACTACATCAATGTGGTTGAACTTCACGAGGACAGCTCATCAGCAAATGATGTACTAATAAATACTTTGCAGCTTGTCAACACTGTGACAGAAGCGTTGAAGAAAATGATCTCTGGCGAGAACGGCGTCGACACCCAACTAGCTGCCAAGAAAATTGAGCAGAATGTTAACGGTACTCAGATATAGCTCACTCTTGACCGAAATGAGAAATGCCCATGTTTTGAATTTAGAGCTGATCGAGACCACAGCGCAGGCGGTAGACGCTGGTTCGTCTGTCATTGCTCAGATACGTACCCTAGGCCAGCTCAGCGACAATCCACAACGAGCACAGGAGACATTGGCGGCTTGCGTGCTCATTGAGAAAGTGATGCTCAGGTGAGTCACAGTTTTCACGAATACTACAATATATTAGGCTGGTTAATACATTCGCAGCCTTACGCTTTTGGCATGGTGTGTCATGGGACACACGCGCTTTTGCCCAAGTGGGACCCGTGCTCAACCGCTTGAGCACGTGGTCCCACGTAGTAGGAATTTTTCCTCCGCCGCATAATATCCCGAATTTGCCCAGATCTGAACCCGATCTTTTTCTCTTTTGTGATCGTCAAGAGTGTTCCCAAATGTTTGTCGTCCATTCACTTGATACTGACTGTAGTTTCTTTTTCATATGTATCGTTCTCTCTGGTGTACTATGTTTGAACCACAAGATCTGCCCTGCCCAGTGCGTGTATAGAAAGCTTGAATATTTGTTAGTATAACACTACATAGAAGTTTGCTAATTATGACTGCTTCACAGAAATACAACTCTGAAAAGAGCGTGCTCACCCGACTGAGCACGCCGTCCCACAATGCGTGTCAACCGGTTGAGCACATTGTCGCGAAGTTGTTAACAAGTTCTGCTGGTTAACCGGTTTAGATACACTAGGATATCGCGAAATCCATGTCGGATTTCCAGAGTTGACTTGGAATTGTCGTTACACAGCCAAGGTTGAAGTTTGGCAAAGATCTGAATCAGAGTATTCTCTTCATCTATATGCTAGATTTTGGTTGCATAAGATCTGAAACCAAGCCTTTCGGAGCCAGCGAACTCGGCATGCCCGTTCTGAGCTGAGGTATTTTCACGGCCTATTCTACTTCTCAGGGAAGGATCTAACCGTTTGAATTTGTGGTTATCTGTAGACAAAACAGCCCATTGAGTAAGATTTATGAAGGAAATTCTTGATTTCTGCTTGCGTCTTCTTCTACACCATCTAGGGTTCTATGTATGGTCATGTGCTATCGTGCAATATCATAGCACAATTCGGGAATCCATTCACCCAATTTTTCATCATCCCTGCGTCTACCAGGGCGCACCCCCCCCCCCTCCCCCCGAGTATGGGTTGCCGACTTTTTGAAATATGCCTTGTAAAATAAATAAAAACCCTGCAAAATTTTTTTCGATTGTTTATTCTCATTATTTTTAGATATTCGCTATGAATTACTTGATATTTGAATTAATATTTTATTGCTTTTATTTTCCGTCCAAGTTTCCAAGGCAGCGGAGACACGTTTCCGCATACCCCCTCCCCACCCCTCTCCCCCAATTTCCCAGTCCCGATTTTCTCCATGTTTTTTTTTTGCAATCTTTCGCTTTGGGTTAACCTTTGTCGTCAGTTGGGTTAAACATGCTCCTAGTACTCACTGACAGCCGTCTATGTAATATACATATGTGGCATTGCGTAATGGAAATATACGACAAAAGTCAGATCCATACTCCATATTACTATAGATGCATTCATCATGTAAGAAAGGTTTCTTTTTTAGTGATGAACTAGCGAAAATGCCAGCAATCTAAGCTCTACAGCTCTTAAAATCAGGCAATTCTCTTCTTTGTTCGGATATCCCGCCCATAGCCTAAACGATGATGCTCGACTATTCCTGCTTCTTTTCATCGGTGCCATACACAGCTCAAGAAAAGAAAAAACTGAATCCACTCAGCACATATACTTGCCGGCTACTGATTTACTGAAACATCGTAGCATTTACAACGAAGCTGATTCTGGTTCCACCTACCACACACAAGCTTAAAACGTATTGACGTGAGAGATTTTCACTACATTAGGATCAAAACAGAGAGAAGTAGGCATCAAACGGTAGGATGGTCATCCTTCCTCTATGTGACTTCTCCTAGATGATGACCCAGATCCTTGGTCGTATCGTCATACACCTGATGCTCACCATCTTGTTCTTTATATGTTCCGTATAGCTGTGGGCTGAGTTCTGTCTCAAACAATATTAACTCTGCTCCACTCCCTGAAGCGTATTCCGCTTAAGCCATCCCAATCTTTTATTTTACTCTTATGTTTGAGACCTTAAGTACTTCAGGATTGCTTCGGAATGGGAACGAGTAGAAGCCACTTGGAAGACGGAGAAATCCAAAGTCGTCGTCACAGAGACAGTCGATGAACTATATGTGAGCATTTTACACTAATATTCAAAAAAATAACAGATACATTTCTATGGGTGACATTGATCCTATTGGCGAAGTAGAAACAGCTAGCTCAGTCTGGACCCCTTCATGCTTTCTAACGCAAATTTTCGGAAAATTTGCCTTCTTTTGGGATTTGAAGAAAATAAAACAAATACTTGAAAGGATGTTAAATGCTGTAGAAGAAGGCCTCCTCTATCTACTATCCCAATACTTGAGCAGCTCTAGAAACCTTCCCGAGCTAATTGGGCGAAGAATAGCTTCGAATGCATACCACTTAAGAGGAGAATGAAGGCCTGATTTTTCTGGAATCTATTTTGAAGAATCTGTTATAGGCGCCTTCGAACTCTTGCAGTGACTTGAGCTCGTTTCAGCTGCCTAGGTATTGCATCAGAATTTTGGTGAATAACTTTTGGCCAACATATAAAAATCCTCTGTGTCTGGAAAGAGTACTCGCTGGAGAGATCTTGTATTGAATTTTTCTTGTTGACGTCATGGGTGATGATTTGTAATCAAATATTTGAAGGTGATCGAGGAATGGCTTACCCGTGCGGAACGTAGAGTGAAAGCTGTGAACGAGATAGGTTTCAAACGCCTGCTGGAAGAAGGAAATGTATGTTTTTCTCACAACTCACCAGGGGAACAGTGGCTTGCTCTTTGTCATGCATTTTTCCTTGTTATTTTCTAATTCTTTTGAATTATTTAACAGGCACACAAATCTCGGCTGATGGAACTTGGGACCAGTGGCGCTGCCGACGGTGCTAGAGTTACACATCTGAATGGCAGGATCGAAGAATTCTTGCACTATGTGAAAACAAGAATGAATCGATCTCATCGGATCCAGGCTTTCTTTCAGTCGGCTCAGACGGTTAGCACTGTGCTTGTCGTGCTTGATTCGCTTCTCTTTAGCATTAGTTTGCGCATGGAATGGTTTCGTGTTGTGTATCTATATATGTACCTCACCTGATCTTATTGCTAGTTCAGGTTGTGATTCTAACCATCTGTGTGGCGTTGCTGTTGCGATTCTGTAGAAGAAAATGCTGGAAAAGCTCGCTTCGCCAGTGTGTTTCCTCTCTGACAACTTTTTTCACTGGATGCACTGGGTAGGCCCTGTGAGGGAAAACTACGTAGTTCGAAGCAACCTTATTAGGTTTTCTTACCAAAGGATCAGTTCAACTTTGTAGACCTCACATAAGGAAACTGCTCCCTTGCCCTATAACTTTAGAAGACCTCTGTGGAACACACATACAATGTAGTTGATGTACCGGTTTTCACTTCTGCCATACTAACTTCCGATTATTTTGCTCAACAAGCTTCCTTAGTGGCTGCTCATCCTTTAATTCTAGTTATTAAGTGCGTGATCGATGTGATCCATCCATATCACTTCTTCTTCCTCAACGTTCGTCCCGTTTGGTAACGGGGTCCGCTTTGGTGGGCCATTGACGCCATTTAGCCCCATCGTGCGCCCGGGTGGATTCCAGCTAGCTTTTCAGTGAACCCTTCCTCTGCAAAACTCGCTATTCTAAAGGTCTCTAAAAGTTTGAAATAATGCAGATAATTGAGGGAACTCTAATATGGAGCGAATTCAAATAGTGTTTTGGTAGGAGCTTAAACCTCCATGGGAAACAAACGTCTTAGGTAAAATTTGTGTGCATGTCCGAATCTTGTGAATTTGCTGTGATAATTGTGCCCATTCGTGCTCCTGGTGAAGTCTCGTGTAATGTGTGATGAATAAACTTGTTTCAGTGGCTAACCAACTGTCCGTGTTCCTCGTTAATTCCTACGAATTTTCAGTAGTATTCCATTTGTGTCTAACAATACTCGAGGTAGTGTTGGGGAAAAACATCAGAACGGTCTAGTGTAAATATTGGGTTGATGAAAAAGTTCTGCAACATTCACAATGAACTCTTTAGAAATGGTTTTCTTCATAAAAACAAAATCTCAGTCAATGCTACATTTACCTTCATTGTGTAATAATTTCGCCCATCTTTTGGGCAGCTTCTCTGTTCCTACCTGACTGGAAAATGAGGTGTCGAAGTTTTTCGATGCAGGAGGCTGTGGATCGAAAAACTTCGACACCTCATTTTCCAGTCCCTGTTGATTGCCTGGCCTCATTTTCCATTAATGGTTGCTCATGGTCAGAAAAAGGTGACAGTCCGACAGGGCCAGGTCTGCCGAATACGATTGGGGTGAGAGAAATCCCGAACCGAGATTCTGGGTCTTTTCACGACCTGCGTTTGCAAAGTGCGCGTGAGCATCACCCTGCAGGAAATGAACATTTGCTTGTTTCATCCGTTTTCCATGGATGGCATCAGCCAACCTAAAGGGTTGGGTAGCGTCGAGCTTCACGTCATTATGATATCTTTACTTAGAAAATCTTAGTAAAGCATTCCTTGTGGCTCCACCGACAACATGCAAAAACTCTGTTTTTGGGCGAGTCTGCTTTTAAATATTTTGGAAGTGATTCCGGACACGGAATCCACTGGCGCTGCTGTGCGTTGTTCGCGTACAGGATGAAGCATCCACACCACTCACAATATCCTTTAGAAAGTTCTTACCGTGATGACGAAAAGACAGTGACTGTCATGCTCATCCGGCATGACTTGTCAGATTTGCACAACACACAAGGTATTCATGTCCGGAGAACCTTGCTAAAACCGAGAAAGCGAGGATGCTTGGAGATGATCGCATAGTTGCAATAGAGTGTCTTCGCCAACTTGCAGTTGTCGGCATCTGACCTCGTCCTCAGGTTGTCCCGCAAATCATCGTCATTAACGGTCGACGCACGTCCAGACCATGGGTGACTTTCAACCATCATTTCGTCAGAGTCGAAGCCCTGGTACCACCGAGGGGCACTTGAATGGTGAATAACGGTCTCTTCAAACGCAGCACATATACTGGCGTCGGCGCTTCTTACAGGATTCCCTTGCAGGAAACTATAATAGACAAAGGAGCGATGTGAGCGTCGACTGGCCGAAGGCATTATTTATTGGATACTGATAGAGCTCCTCTCGTATGCCCTCCACTTGAAAGCTTCAAGAACATACTACCTTATACCGACAGAAGACCCCACCTGTCAAGCTGCTTTTGTGTTTCAGAAATGGAGACAAAAGGTGTTACAGAACTTTTTCATCAACCCAATATATTGAGTTGGTCAATATTGAGTTCGTGCGGTTTTTTTTTTCAACTCATTTTTTACGAGGATTTGAACTAAGTTCGATTGCTTATCATAGGTCATAATCTAGCTGTTGTTTCGCTCTTTACGAGTATTATAACCTTTCCCCCCGATTCCCGCTACTTCTCATTTTCTCTCTCATGAAATGTTACCCTCCAATTCGACAAGAACGTACATCTCCGACACCTCCAACTGTTCCACTGCAATAGTGGAACAAATCCAGCTCAACCTGCTGGGAATGTTGACAACGTCTAAATGGAAGCCATTACTGTTGAAGGGACAGCACAGAAGTGGATGCCTGCTTAGAACATGTCGATTTTGAACTGGAGCATGCACCTTCTTCTGTACGCACAGTTCGTAGAGTCATGAGATGTTTTTTCGCAAGTACCTGCTCTAGATGTGAAGAAGAAGAACTGCGAATATTAACTTTCAGAAAACCAAAACTAATCCACTTTGTGAAAATACATTGAATGCTCAGAAAAACAGCACGAACTTATTGTCCAACCTAATAATTTTGCGGATAGCCTAATGCTCACAAGTTCATTGCCAGAACCTAAGTTAAGATGAAATTACGGAATTTTATGCAGAGATTTATAAGTGAGAATTGACCTATCAGCAGGAGAATGCACAGATTGCTGGTGGAGAGATAATTGAGCGAACGTTCTATAACAACTTGCTACCCATCCTGTAGACAAATGCTTTCTGGCAGTGAACGTACATGGATTGAGGTTGTCCCCCGCTTGCTCAAATTCGAACCTTTCGGATATTTTCAACCTTTGGTTAGGGCACCCCTAGTCTTAAAATATTGGGTCACCATATTTGCTTACCGAAAAATTAACGAAATTGTTAATAGAACACCACGATTACGTAACTCTTAATCGGTCCGTATTTGTTCCCTGTTCTAATGCACGCGTACGTTCAAGAAAATCGTGCTTGTGCACTTTACATAGGTATGGCTGTCTTCAAGTGTGCTTCTTAGCTGACTCTATAAGTTTTCGGTAAGTTTGTTGGTGAATTAAAAAATATCGATTTTGGTTTACACTTTCAACGTTGTTAGGCGATCACATTCAGACGGATGTCATGTTGCCCTTTGAGTAGCCGCTACTACGCGGTCTCCAACCACTGTTTTCCACATTATTCGTTTCTATGCGTCCAAAAGATCAGCCATACTTTCTTCGATGCCTCCAACAGACCTTCTTTGATGAATTCCAGGTTTTTCATTCCTTGATACTCTTTGTAAGCGGTCGAAGCTTCAACGCAGTCCTCGAATTTCATTTCGAATTCATCAAAAGCACAGAATTGGTTCAAATTACTATGTATTTTAGAAATTTTTACGCATTCTGAGAGATGACCAGCTATACATATTACGTGTGTGTGGACCTTCGGACATTCGCCCATGACAGTTTCTTCTTATCTTCTTTGCATTTCCTTTGTTACATCGATACATCTGTCAACCTATCACTCTATACAAGACAACCCGAAATAGGCAAGGGAGAGTGCACCTTTTATTTGATCATACCGCTGAATAGCATAGATGTAGTTTCACAGAAATGCCTGCCAAGGTGCTGTGACCTTAATAGTATGAAATTGCGGGGAACTTTTGTATAACTGCTGTTGTAGTGCTGTGTATTTTTCTTACAACTCACCAACTCGCAGTACGTCCCACAAAGTTGTAATTAGCGCGTGGGATGACTGCTCGTGGAGAGCTTTTCGTGCAGTCAACGTTTCATGTTTTTTCGACTCGTGTACGCGAGTGCTGCCGTGCAATGTTTCGTGGGCGGTGGTAGACGGCGCTTCTTGCCAGCACACATACTTTTGCGTTTGTACACAGCATGCGTTCCTATAACTGCAAATGTGGCCGTACTGACTTGTACATAGCTGGGACCCAGGAGTTTTGATGTGCCGCTGCTGTGAAAGGGCCAGTTTTGATTTTCGTGGAACCGCTAACTTCACAGTATGCTTCAATGGTTAACATATAATAGTTGTGAAGATATTAGAGAATGAAGGGACATGAGAAATATGTAGTGTCGTATTCGGAGAAGCAGGCGGGAAGTGCAAATCGTATGCACAAATGCTCAACTGTCATCGGTTTTGAAACGAACTCTACCAACGCTCTAACAAACAGATATGCCTCAAATTCAGCTCTTCTCACCATCTATGGAGAATCGTTTGAACGTTTCACCACATTGAACGCATTGAATTACGCCTTTAAAACTGCAAGCACACAAAGGCTACGGTAGCTATGTGATATCAGGGCGCATAGTAGAAGTCGCTTGTGCATTTTCCCCGACCAGCAGATGGTTGGATTCAGGGATGAGCAAAAGTGTACTATAAAGCAGTAAATTTAGAAGTCGGAAACTGGGAGAAGTCCGGAATGTGGAACATCTGGGGTTTGGGGGGGGGGGGGACAAAAGCAGCATTTGTGGCTTGGTGTAACTAATTTTTGCGCTTCCCTCAAAAAAAAAAACCAGGAAATAAGCGGGCATGAAGCAAAAAATCAAGAAGTTCCGGATCGAACCTCCATTTACCCCTGATTTTATTCAAAACACAACACCCCTTTCAACGAATCTATATTCCAGTGATGTTTCGGGCTAAGTAGATATCACCTTTTACATCCCAGTAAACCATTAAAATGAAATCCGAGGAAGTGAACGCGCACTGAAACCAGCGAATTTTGGCACATCTTCCTGTTCCATGCCCGAAGCAACAGCACCTGATTTTCACTCCAAAATCAACTTTTGATTGAATGCTAATTAAATGGCAAGACACCCGCTTTTATCGTCGTTATGGGTCACCTCGTAGAGAACAAGATTCCTTCAAAACGTGCTCTTTTCTACGCCATTCTGAAAGTTGTCCTTCCCACGTTGCAATGGTAAAGACAACATTTGTTTTCGCGTTTTGCACAATTCACGCGGAATGAATGGAGAAACGACATGTGCAGAACCACCGTTTGCTCTAACCGCCACATTTTCTTGTTTGTGTATTTCAGCTATATCTCCTTGCTTTTTCTAACACGATAGGCGCTACAGTGGGATTCATGTGCCATGGTTCAACTAGTGCTAATTAATTTAATCTCTGAAAATACGAAAGGTTCAGTACCAATCCATTCGCAGGTACTCGGGGATTGACAGTAGGTGATTGTTAATAAGTTGTTCCTTATGTGCCTCCAGAACTCCCTATATAAGTTTCAATATATATAATGGTAAGCTCTCTGTATGTATTATATTAGCACCTTTTTCAAATCCTGATCTTAACGATATTGTCAAACTAGCTGCCGTAGCCGGCTCCGCTCGGGTGTTTTACTGCCTAGGCTATCTCACACTCCTGAGATTAATTACTATTGCCGATAAATTCACTAAAATGCCCATAATTTTGGTGGTCAGCATATTAGCGAAGCTCAAATTACCCTCTTCCACCGATCTTTGAGCGAAAAGTCAGCAACGTCATTTTGATGACAGTGAATCGAGGTATGTCTGCAAAATGACCATCATATCCATATTCAGCGTGTTGAGGAACCCCAGCAGACATGTCTCCACCAATCCCTACTCAAAAGTAGCGAAAATCAATAAAATCGATATAATCGATAAATCAATCAATAGTTTTTGGCGAAAGGTAGCCTATAACCTCCGCCGGCCCGCGAAGGATGTGCATGCAAAATTTGGTCCGGAGCGGTTCACCCTCTGCGATTTCTATTCATTACATACATACACACACACATACTTACATACATACAAACTTTCACTTTTATATATACAGATGATGATGAATTGTTGGACTACGGAGACACGCGGTCACTGCTGCCTTTGTGAACTCACAACATGAGAATCCAGGATAACCCAAAAGTGTCTGACAGGTGTTTATAAGGATTTCCAGCCATAGCATTCTTGAACAACAGCGTCTGCTTGTTAGCTTTTATTTCTAAAATATTTATTGGGTATTGCTTAATTGTACTCCATAGTACCCTCTCGTGATATTTACCCTATGGAGAGATAAAAATCATTTATTGAACTTCGTATCGTATCGCTGATCATCATAGACTACAGCTTCCTTCGCTTCCTTCTCAGAGCTAATTGTAAGACCTTCCGCTCGTGTTAGCAACGCAGTCACTTGATCCTCCTTTATCAACCAGTTAAATATATAATCAGTTAAAAATAAACCGATACAAGATTTTAACTTGTATTGTATGATACAACCAGTATGCGCCGCGTCTGATCGGTATCCACCAAATGAAATATGAGCTAGCAGAATGGCTGCATGACAGGGGAAGATATGAGGTCAGCAAACGAATAGGCTATCAAATTAGGAAGACCCAGCAAAGACAGTCAAGTTGTTTTGGATGAAGTTGCGATCTCGACGGATTGGGGGTGGCTAGTTTAACCAAACCCAGAGTCAGAGCCAACTCTAGAATCTACGTTCTGAAGATATTACAGGAATTCTGGGATCTCACCAGCAGTTTTCAGTTCCCCAATCCTTCTTGAACCGTTGCTATAGTATGGTTACCCTCGCCCTTTATGTAGTTTCCACTACACTTGTAAGTCGGTCAAATACTTTTGACCTGTAGATAATTTCATTTCTACGGCTTTACCTGTGTAGTGAGATCTATTACTGAGAGGCTGCACCAATACTTTTGATCACGCAACAACCGTAGCGCTACCCGCAACCACGTCTCTGTTCATATCCGGTCTATGTCGCCTTACTTCCGCACCCTCGCTGGCTTTTCTTTCTAAAGACTGCGTTAGATGATGGTTGAAGACGGTTGCTTCCAGGTTTGGAGCACGCTCAATTGTGTGTTTTTAGGTGCTGTGTCTTGAAAGGCTCTAAGATGAGTGAGAGGAAAAATTACAGTAATCAATACTAATCAATGTTTATCCAGTCCTCTTCGCAGACTCATTGCCACGCCCAATTTATTTGTATACGAAATTTTGATAACCGCGATCGCTTGGCTCAGCAGTCGAAAAATGTTTATTATGAAAAATGCGTTCTCACTGTTTCGCATGTTTGCGAGCTTGTGATGAAGAGAAGATTTGCTATTTCAAATCATATTGGAAAAGGCGTTAATGGCCAGACACAACCAGCAAACGAATATAGAACGATGGTCTCAATACTCCTTGCAAAACTGATGATTTCAACATAAGACTGAACGTCATCAATTGTACAGAGTGCCTTGTGATTGAATAACACTGTGTTTTTCTAATCACTAGCACTTATGTTCAATATCTTATCTTCAATCTTCTATATCTTTTGTTTTCTTTTGTTTTGTCTTTATCTTCAATATCTTTTGTCATGTTAGTGTTAAGTTTGTTAGGTTGTTTGGAAATTCCTGCATCGCGGAAACTTTTATTTTGTACTCTTCAGTAAATCTCTCTCACTGGATGTTAATTGATGCTCACTGGGTGATTTTGGTGTTAAAAAGTGTTAAGTTTCTCGAAACTGGTGGCATTGATCGATTGAGCTCCAAAGTTTTGTCAACCATAAATTGTTCTTGTATCACTCTGGGGAGAACATTGCCACAACATCTGAGACGCGCTGTAGGGTTCATCGTCATTTACTATTGTGCGATACAAACATTTCCAAGCAGGTGGCGCGACGCTCACAGGCGAGGATAAGCAGAGTGCTCACAAGTTCTTAGTAAAGACGCTTCGCTCAGTTAAGAAGATCTAGCTCATTTTGACAGTTTGCGACTTGGCGATTTCACCATTAATTGGGTGAAGCTGTTAGATACTTAATACCTCACTGAATCCTGGAAATACTCGATACCTCGTGTGAAAAAAGCATCCCTGTTGTGCCCTCAGTTAACAATATCCACGGAGCTGGTCGCGCTAAAAATTTTTTGTGAAAAGATTGCGAAAGAGGGTGAGAGAGTGTTCGGTCTTTTTGCAAGACCTCAGCAAAATAACACTAATACCGGTTGGTCTTGATCGTTTGAACAAAGTGTTACAGTTTTTTAACTAATCCCTTTCGCGGTCTACACAAATCAACTAATATCGAATAGAACAATAGTGTGGAACGTCACTACTCCAACAGCTACTCAACACCTAGTTGATGTAACGAGATGTCTTACAGATGCTGTCCCAGCTGTCAATGATGGAGGCGGATATGCGGAACGCCAACGCAGCCATGGCCGGCGAACTCTACCCATTGGCCCAACAAAAAGCAACTACCGTCATCCACGAAGGTCGCGACATAGCTGGTTAGTTGATCGTGTTTCCATGAGAAGAACATGCTCGCCGTCAAAACCCATCCTTAGCTTCGTCCTTCTATAAACATTTTGAAATGGGCTTCGAAATGATGATCTTGAATATGAATATTAAAAGGTGGAAGGATAAGGATAGATATTGATTGAGCTTTGTTTTGGGCTGCACCACATACTCGAGTAAACTTTTTAGTCGTAAATTCTTCTCAAATCGCACACCTCCTAAGCAGTGACATGGGTGGTTGGTGAACAAGCTCTAGTGCCATTTTACCGACTCCGGAGGGATGAAGCGCTTGATTGGCCAGGGGAAAAGGCTGAACCATTGACCATGCGCGTAACGGTGGTTCCTATTGGAAGCTTTTTCACCACTGTTTTAGAGTGACAGATTGTTTCAAATGAAGTTGATTATGAGAGAACTCCATTTTGGTTGGTTTTTATGCCAAAGTCCTTATACAACATATATCCGATCTCCTTCGCTTATATAAGAGAACCGCAACGCTTTTACACAATGCTGGCATTCCAGATCAGAATTATGAGCGCTAGCTTTCAAAGTAGGTTTTCAAGTCCTCTCACACATATGCTCTGCTTTGGTATTTTCTTGGTCCTTCTTCTCTACTGAACTGGTATTCTCAGCGCAAGTCACATTTGCTCCAGGGTTTTCGGTCTCGGACAGCTCTCATGTTTGGCAGCTTCTTGGTTCAAAGTCCCAACGTCCTCGTACAAAGTATGCGGGGGTGCAAAGTCCCCAGCACACTGGATTTCGAGGAAGTACGTAGCAATGCATAGCCTTTGCAAGAAGGTTCCTTGGGCAGGCACTGAACCTGGGAGCCAGCACAAATGTGTCATGCTTCCAGGCTCACGATCCGACGTGATTGCTTGCTTCGGCTGTAGTGCTGAGAATACATGGTATCTCTCGAAAACTTCCCGTTTTGGCCCAGGATGTGGCTCTTCAAGGTGTCTCTCAGAGTACACCCATTGCCCCAACGTTCTTTCAGGATTGCTAGAGACGGTTATAGAAATTCAGCTTAATTTTCAAAAAAAAAGTGCAGTCCTAGTTGACCAATAACAATAACTAGAGCTATCTGTACTGCATCTTGTGAAAGTACTCATTATTTACTAGTTCTCTTGAGAGACAGGAGCTCATCTTACTAGCGAACAACACCTCCATCAACTTCAAAGGTTTCACAAGGCACAACGAAAGTTGGTACTTTTCAACAAGAGTAATATATAAACTGTTAGGACTACAAAAACTGTTCATGCAGAACATGAAGCTGACAGAGAGTTGTCTTCAACCTGTTATTATTCATGCGTCACGTTGGCTACGTCTCTTGCAACAGTGTGCTCTCTCAGAAACTTAGGCAAAAAATGGGTGTCCCTGGAATAGAATAGCATAGATAGTCAGATTTGACTCTGAGATCTACATACTTCATCGCGCCTGTTTCCGCTACTATTAAGCCGATCCATCATACAGCTTCAATCGATATATCGATTATTTGGGGGAAACAAGTAAACCAGTAGTTTATTCCAATATTCAGTAGGTCCTCTGAAAGATCTCCTCGAGACAAATCGAATGCTTAACTAGAATATTGGTATTACTGCAATTATGATATATAATGTCCCCGTTTATTTTAGCAAAGGAAGTGCTCACCTATGAAGAGCACGCTTTGGTGAAACAACGCTGTCAGGAGATGGAGACTCAGTTGAGTTTACTGGAGGAACTCGCCAAAGAGCGGCAAAGAGGCACTCAAGTCAGCCAGGAGGTCTGTTCTGAGTTTTTTGATATCTGGAAGCGGATATTTGGAAGTGATCGTAGTTTTGATTTTCGAATTAATTCCTTTTGCAAAATTTTACTAAGCAGAAATTCCATAATAGAAGTTGAAATTTTCTGAAGGCAGTTACAAAATTAAGTGGTAAAAACTCTTGAAAGATTGATTCAAGACTTCGTCAATAATACACGGCATATTCGAAGAGCGTTTATTATTTGATTCTTTTCCAACGAAAAGGTTTGAGCATTTCCAGCTGGCAAGCCTACAGTCGTGGTATACGATGCGCGTCGTTCCCTTCCTGGCGACTCACGCCGACATGGGTGGAACTCTGAACGAAGCAGTCGACTTCCTAGAGTCGCACAAATTGTTTGTGGAAGAGGTCGTGGTGAGTTCATCAGTCACGGAATAGAGAACCTCCCAGCTAAGGTTTTGACTTCTTGTAGAACCGCGACGCATCCGTGTTGTCAGCGATGGGAAAGAGGTCGGAAATGTCGAAAGTGGAGCAGACCGTAATGAGAGAATTCGAGGTGAACTATGAGAAGCTGAAAGACGTGCTTGAACATCGCGTTCGCATCGGCAACAATTTCGTGCAGGTGTGGGCTTCGTCTTTACCCCTTAGATACCATTATTTGTCGCAATAAGCCTTAAATTCCATCCGATAGGTGCACAAATTCGCTAAAGATCTCGAGTCATCGTTTGACGCGCTAACATCGCTCCTGGACACGAATCGAGATTTCACCAATGAGAGAGTAGCGGGTCAAGTGGACAACGTTTTCCACATGATCGAGGAAACCATGAGACAGGAGAAGCATGATGGTTTGTTGAAATCTTGAATACTTCACGCAATTTTAAGAAAAATCCCTGTTGTCGAAGCTCGAGCGAAGCGGTACCCTCGGCGCGGCGCGGTTAGCTTTGACCGAGAGCGGAAGGACGATTGCAGAGTCTTAAGCTCCCGCATTCCATGATCGGAAGATAATGGAATGCGGGAGCTTAAGACCGAATAAAAATCAAATACGTACCTTAATTTATTTATTTATCAACTCAGAACCCCGATTCGGAAAATTCGAATGTTGAAAAAAGAGAAAGCCCCGAACCTCTTCTTTTCAATCCACAGGAGTCGTAGTACTACATCTTTTTCTGAAACCCGAAATCTCAACTTACTCGAAATCTAATTTTCGGCTTCGAATATATCTAATCCATGATTTGGTCCTAAACATAGAATTTACGTGAGCCGCACCAGAAAATTACTACATCCCTTTGTTAGAAAACAAATCCTCGCATTTATTTAAATTTTAATGATTCTAGTCCTGCTCTTTTTCCCAATTTTTTTCTCTATTTTATTGCTATGAGCATGAGAGAGTTTTCTTTTAGTGGAAAGATTCATCAATGCCGCCGAGGCAGTAGCGAAGGGCGACGAAACCTTAGACGTTTCTCGTTCGGTTCAAGAGGCCAAAAACCTTATAATCGACCATGATCATCGGTTCACCTACGTGAAATACAAGTGGGATGAGTGGCAGAGAAACAAGGTATGGTATCCAGGCAATGTTTCCTCTCCTATATCCACTAGCTCAAGTATCCCTTCTCCTTCAGGCGGAGTTGAGGAAGAAGGTGACAACTATCGAAGAGATCGAAATGTGGCAAGAGGACACGTGGGAGATCATCAAGCTGCTGGAGAACACCACTGTGAAAACCAAGCAGGTTGGTAACATCGGTGCTCAGTTCTGATTCACAAAGGAACTTCCGCATTTCAGGAGAGCGAAGGTCTGCATCGTAGAGTGAAAGAGTTAGGACAAACCATCGACCAGCAAACGTCGAAACTGGAGGAAGCCAGAAAGTACAGAGAAAGTGAGTCATGTAATGCCTAACTC
This sequence comes from Ancylostoma duodenale, assembly GCA_000816745.1. Taxonomy (NCBI): domain Eukaryota; kingdom Metazoa; phylum Nematoda; class Chromadorea; order Rhabditida; family Ancylostomatidae; genus Ancylostoma; species Ancylostoma duodenale. The sequence continues at coordinate 45,708 of KN726160.1, forward strand.
CGGGATATGAGCTGCTATGCATATTTTCTCAATTTCCCATGTGGGAAATTAGTTAAAATTAAAAAATGCATCCGAAACGAAAGAAAGCTGCCGTCTCATCCGGTGAAATTTTCTTTTGAGCATTGCCTACAGAGCTTCTGGATATGGCTGTTTCCTTCAGAAGGGAGCGTCTCGTCCATGTTCCACTTCGTTCCCTACTTTTCATCTACATACTTTTTTTTGCTTGGTGGTAGTTTTCCGTACTGCTCTGTTGAAAAGTTTTGTTCAGATGAAGAATACAACCGAAGAGTTGATGAGGTGATGAGGAAGCAAGAGGAAATTAAAGATCGCTATAAGAAGTTGGAGAAGAAGGTGAAGAAATTCTTTTCATCTTTTCTTTCTTTTTTCTCCATTCCTTTTCTGTTCCATGTAAACTTGAGTGCACGCTTCAAGCTACATTGATTAAAAGGCAATAATTAAGGTCGAGACGATTTACGAATCTTTCGCTCAGCAAGAGGTTGAAGAAAAAATTCGAGCACCTCAGATCCTCACATCCCTAAAGGATGCGCAGGTGCTTTCCCATTTTATCTAGGTTTCCATTTTCTACAGAATTTCATGTGTAGTCACATATGCATAGCATATTTTAAGGTAGACGAAGGAAGTCGCTTCGAATTCGTCGCACGAATCGAAGGGGAACCGGAACCGAAGATTTCGTGAGTCTTAATGTCTACATAATTCGAGATGTGAAACGAAGCTGCAGTCAAATGGGATTCAAAGCTGCATTATTATTCGAATTGCACCTCTATATACGTCAGTCTAGGAGAGCTTGAGGGTTGTAGCACAGCACCCTTGAGCACACACAAATAGAATTTCATCCAGAAAAATCCTCAAGCGTATGTAAAATTTTGTATTGGAATGCGAGGATACTAAATTTTTACCTCTCTGGATACTCTTCCACATTTATATTTTATTTCGAGTTCCCACTAGTATTTTAAATGGTTGTCGTAGTATATCGGGGAAAGACTTACCACCTACTATGGAAAGGAAAACGGCCAGTAGGAAGCCATTGCTACGAAAACATAGAAGCTTTCCTGACCTATCGATATTTTCTCACCACGGATGTAGAGCGTTATATCTGACGGACGGGCTCTGTGATTGGCTGATTGAGTGGATTGACCATTCGAAGAGTTCCGCCGCAGTTCCCAGATACACCGCTCCAAACCCTCACCAGTTACGAATAAATGGGTTAAATTCATTAACCATGAATTTATATAAACACATCCGATAAAAAGGTCATAAACTAAGCCGAAGATACGGCAGCTCTGTGGTTCCACTGAAATGGAATTAAGTACATATTACATATCCAGCGCCCAGATGTTTGAACTCTCCCTTCTGTAACGAACCACGAGAACTCTAACATCTTTTCCCAAAGTAGAGATCATTCGCAGCATAGTAGACAGTAATTTTTAACACGGGCATTTGCCTCACTCTGTCGTGCAAATGAGTGATTCCTTCAAGAGTCAGAAGTAAAACTTTCCTGTACAAAACAACGTGCAGAAAACACATCTGCGATTTATTGGTACTAACTCATTCGTTATTCCGCACCATGTAGCCCCGCTAAACTGGAGTTTGTGGAACTACGATACCATGTTTCTATAGTGAACTGAGAGGGCTGCAATTTCGTACACACTTTCGGCAACCAACGTTGCATGTCCATCGGCACTGACTCTCAGATAAAAAATCAGTAGCGATGTAATTACGTCTAAAAAAGTGTTTACCACCAGATGCGACCACTTTGTTTAGTTGGCTCAAAGATGGCATCGACGTGAAAAATAACATCGACTATCGTCAAGACTACATCAATGGTGTTGCCAGCCTCGTTATTGAGGTGATTATTATTTATCCTTATCTTGCTCATACGTGTGAGTACCCCCAAAAATTTCAGGAGACCTTTATTGAGGACACGGCCACGTACACAGTTCGGGCCACTAATGCTGGAGGTGTAGCGGAAAGCAGTGCTAAGCTGACAGTTAAATGTGGGTTTCATTGGTAATGCCCTGAGATCATCCTTAGATATACATAAATACACTACAGTATGTAGAAGCCTGAAAACTTCATAAAAGCTTCGAGAAAAATTGCACAGTAGCACGTTTTTTTTTTTGCAAGGTCACGGTAGATAGACGAGAACAACGGCATATCTCATATTTCCCTCAATCTTACTATAATAAGTCGCTTTTTACATAAGTGAGTTGTTTGACATGCTCAACACTAATTTCAACATTACTTCACACCTAGTAGCCAAATTCTTGCGAAAGTCTGAAATTCCTACAGTAATACTAAGCCAGAATATGTGTAAGTACGTACATAAACTAGTTCGGAGTATAAAACAAGTGCAGCACTGCAGCTCAATTTGTCAGTTAACTTCCCTATGCGAAGCTCTAGTGAAGAGATAGTTTTTGCAGTTTTTCTGTCCCTAAAACGAAAGGGTATGCTTGAAATGCTTAGAAGCGTTTGGAATTTAAACTATCGGAACTTTGTCGCAGTACACCTTTCTCAAATGATAAGAGAGCCAAAGCCTTGAAGCTAAAAATTTTAAGGAATGCACAGAAATAAATCAAGCGTTACAACCTCTTTAGTTGTGAGTTTTCACAGTTTTCACTTTTTAATGAGTTTCTCTCGAGAGTAGACCACATGCCCAAAGAGCAATCCTACAACCGGGAATGACCGGTCAACTAGAGCTGAACTCGTGTTACAAGAACTTGCTCATTTCCATTTGAAAACAGGAAACTTTCAAAGTCGCAAGTTTACAGCTCGCTCTGCTGTATCCAGTCTACTCGAGGAGGAGAAGCCCCGATTCATGAAGCAGCTCACCAATGTACAAGTCACAGAGGGCCAAACGGCTCATCTTGATTGCGTGGTGATTGGTCGTCCGGAGCCAGAAGTGGTTTGTTGTCAAAAACATTCTTCTCTTAAAGAACATTTTTTCCTAAGACACATACTTTGTTACTCGGGTGGAAAATTAGAGCAGAATCAGCGCGCGTCCCAGCAGATTTCGCTTATTTTTCGCGTAAATTCCAGTGGATTCTGTCGAATCAGCAAAAATTGCCAAATTCGAGCGCATTGCGCTCATTTTTCGTGCATTTGTTTGGAAAAATAAGTGAAATCTGCAAGAATATTCCCACCTGGGAAGTTTAAGACGTACGGGTGGGTGTTTTTTTATCTATGCATGGGTGTTAAAGTTGTAAGCTTTGAGCCTTTCGCAAGTGATGATTCCTTGCCTCTCCTGAGATGGCAACGTTATTTCGTCATTCTTCCTACCAATCAGCTCCGAGCTCGCCACTTCCTCACCTCATTCATCCCCACATTAATTCTGAGGCTCTCATTGTAAACTCGCTGTTTGTATACAAATTTCATGCATACGAAATCAGCGGACATTCATAACATCTAGCTGCTCTCCGAGTTGACCTTTTCGATGAGCTAACCTCACATACAAGGGATTTTACTTAGGGCCCAGCTCATTTTCAGGCGCGGGCATAACTGCAATTTCCGCAATAGCCACGTAGAACATTTCAGCTGCAAAGCTAAAATGAATCCTGCTATTTATCAAACCTTCTGTAGATCTGAGAAGAACAAAAAAACATTTCCAACGTTGTTCTAGAAATGCATTAGGCACTAAGTGGCCGACCCGGGGAAGATTTATTCCGTCTGGGTCACTCAAGGGACACGTTTTTGTCCATGGCTTTCTACCGGGTGATCCGAGGGCATATTCCATGTGATCGGGTCACTCGCGAGACCATTTTTATTGGCGTGACACATACCTGCGCATAATACCATGAGCAACATTCGAATTTTTCTTCGAGAAACAGCTGTGGTCTCGTAGAAGTCCATGTGAATTTCGCTCACGACTCCTGATGGGAGCGATATCAAAACACTTCTTACCAATCACGAAAACTAGGCAGTTTTTCCTAAATACTGGACCTTTTTTCGTGTTAGCATGGAGGTGTAAACCGAAGTACATAGCACTGCGAAGAGGCACTTGCTGTAGATAACTCTTTGCCAGCAAAAACTACTGGGAAGCAGTACACAGTACTACATCTCCTTTGAGCCCTACAAGAGATGATCAGGGCGAAAACTTCGAAATACTCCGATGAGCATACGGCAACTCACTTCCGAAAAAGTTCGAATATAGCGTTATTATCGTCGTTTTTGTAATTTGTGACGCAAAATTTGGGTATGATGAGATTCGGGCATGTTAGTACCAAAAGTGCAGTCTAATCATTTGAGGCAGTCTTGTTAAAGAGATACACTGGGCGACCCAAGACAACAACTTACCCGGTAGCCTAAGGTATTTACTGGATGACCTGTGAACTACCGGTCAGAAAAACTCCCTCGGGTACTCTGGGGTTATTGCCTGAATACAAAGCTGATTTCACTCTTTTGCCACGCCGATTCCTTTTTGAAAGCATAGGAGCCTCAGGAGTATAGAAAAAAAAACTGATATTAAATCTATGATCGTATGACGTTCCAACCAATAAGAACTGCGACAATGCATGGACGTCATCCAACCGTTTTAAATTTTATTATGCATGATCTAAGCAATGTAGATAATCCATAATTTCAAAGACATGCTTTATGAGTGATACCTAGAATAGTCTTTTTCATTTCCCCAACTCACTGCTTTTGAGGTTTGGTTCAAAGAAGAAAAGACGGTGAAGGAAGATGAGAGAACCCATCTGGAATTCACAGGGGACCACTGCTCACTTACCATTGAACGTACAGGTCACAGAACTTTTTGCCTATTTTCATCTGTGGAAATTTGCACCGTATTCAAGTAGTTTCTCTTTAGTTCCTCCCGATAGTGGAATGTACACTGCTAAAGCAAGAAACATCCATGGAGAGTCGACCAACTTCTGCCAGCTGAAGGTGGGCATGGTCAAACTTTTGTTATTTGAGCTGCTAGCCTTAGCTTGTGAGTGTGTCATATCATATAATTATCTCAGTGGTAGCAAAAAAACTGCATAGAAGAGATAAGTAGTGTTGCCATTTTTTATTCTCAACAGACGTAAAGCACTGTTGACGATGACAGGATGCCCCCACACGACATCTGACCCTTCAAATCTCAACCAAAAAGTTATTTAGAGGCCACCCACAACCTTTTTTTTCGCTGCAATTCCTAGACCCTACTATCCAGGACATTTTAGGTGCTACCGAAAAAACAACCTCCACCAACTCCTCCGAAACCTTCAGCTCGACCGGTGAGGGCGCCTTCCATTCAAACATCGCTGGCCACTTCTACCTGGGAAGAAGGAGACACGGCAATACTTCAGGTACTTGCAGCAGCTGACTTAACCCTTGGTATTATTGCAAGGTGGTTCCTGTGAGGTCACGACGGTTCTCTCAAACAAGGAGTAGATGCTATTACAAGGAAACTTTGAGAAAAAATTCCACTTTTATTTTTCACCAACCAAGGGATTTATTAGTATGGCAACTAAGTTCTTGGGCTTGACGATATGCAATAATTGAAAATTATTCAAAAAATCAGGAAGATTGATGACCATCCAAGCCATGCATAATTTGAAAGTGCAATGCCTTCCCATTTTTGTGACAGCTTCTCGGTCCGCTGTGATCAGGTATCTGGCTGGTCCATTTCATAGAAATGCATGAGGACGTGTTTATAGGTTAGTAAATTCAGCAGTCCGTTTCCTTTCTAACAGATGATTGAGTCATTGGAGAAAGTATTATTTAGTTAGGGTAATACCTACTTAAATAGAAAATCTAGAGGGAACTCCCGAGCCATCATTGTTTCGTCGAAGATTGCGCTAAGTCACTAGTGTATTCCAACGTGCGGTCATCATTTACCTTCGATTATGTTTTTTCTCGCGTTGCCTGGTGTGGTCTCTGTAAAAGTTTTTTTTTTCGAAAAGAGAAGTTATACTTTGCTAAAATGTAGCAGATGTTGATCATCCTTCTGAATGCTGGAGCAGATAAGCTCACAATGTTGTGGTCTGCCTTCTTCTCACCGACTTGTACACCGCACTGAAGAAATGATTCTGACAATACGGATGCGGTGCAGGACACTCCGAATTGAGAATGATATGCGCAGCGCCGCCTGCTATCATATGATGCAAAAATACAGCAAAAATCTACATGTCAAAAATTATTAAAAATTGTGAAAGCAAGCCCAAGAATTTAGTTGCCATACTAATACAATACGAGAGTCGCCTTTTTCACGTACTTCAGTAAATACGTATACCCAGATTCAAGCTTCTTCTTATGGGGACTCCTAAATAATCCATTGTTCAAAGGGGATAATGGAAACAACTTATTTTTAAGATGACAACAGCGAAAGTGCGCTGTATTATTAGTGCAAATATTCTGGTAAATTGTGTGCTTGGCTATTTGTTGTGTACACTCAGGGAAGGATGAACAATAGAAGTAATAGATATGCTCCCGAAAATTTTGTTTCTTGTTCAAAGTTCGAGGTTTCTTGTATTTTATATTTATATTTCCATTTTACGTTATTGATTATTTTGTATTTTCTTGTATGTAGGTATACATCAAGTGCTTGTTCAAAACTGGTTATAAAAAAAGAAGCCTTCAAAAAATTTTTTACGTCAGTCAAAGACTCATGTACTTGCGAACACTGGTTAACTGCAAAGTCTGAGGGTGACATAATCAATGGCACAACCCCGACGTTACAAAATCTTATGCTATTCATAGCAGAACCGAAACATAAAAATTCTGCTAATATCACCGCACACCATGTGTAGTACTAGCAAATGTTGTCCATACAGTACCCACGGTAGTTTTTCGATAAACAAAAAAGATGGTTTTTGTTTTTAGCGATAAGTCGGTTCACCTCGCTCCTTGTCCGAGTTAGTGTGCACATGTCGATATGTGGGGATTAGATCTGCAAGATGAGTTCAAAATCGTGGAGTAGGAGACAATACTTCAGTAGGAGAACGACCATCTTACAACTATTTGCGGCTACGAACAAGCATGACTCCGATTTGATTGCGCGCTGAGGACATGTGCTCTTTGACGTGCAGTACAACATATGTGCAAAAAACAGTTCTGTTACGTTTCTGCTTTTGAACACATCTTATAGAGGTCGTTTTCGTCAACCGATTGGTGCAAAGCAGTTCAGGTAAACAAACAGTAATAAACTGAATTATGACAAAAAATCTACCTATGTAAACGCAGATATTCGTTTTTTTTTTCGGCGCGCGCAAAACAACCTTGGCTACTGTGCAGTGGCAATGGAAAGGTTACCTTGTTGGGTTGAAGGGAGTGCGATCACTTCTCCTAATTAAGTGGCAATTTCAGATCTACGCCCAAGGAGAACCAAGGCCTCATGTGGAATGGCGTTTTAACGAGCAGCCCGTTTATACGACGGAAAGCGTGAAAACTGAGGAAAAGGTAATGCTGGCGAAATTAAACGCATTAATGGAAGTGTGGACAAGTCGTGTTAGGTAGTAACGGCCGTTTTAAAAAGACGGGAAAATGCCATAAACAATATCCAGGGAAATGCTTCGTGAACGGAACTCACGTGCGAGAAACTTAGATTCCCAAATGCGAGACTACATAGTTTTTTAGTTTTCTACGAATTCCGGGGATCCAATGATTTTAGAGCAGTTTCTTCCAATTTAGGAAGATGGCTGGCATCGCCTTATCATCTCACCCGTTACGCCTGCTCATACTGGTGTCTACACGGCCGTGGCTGTCAACGAAGCCGGCGAAAGTCGCACGTCAGCGACTCTGCATGTGGTCCCAAGCACCACAGCTAGGACTTCGATGCACGAAGACATGCTCCAGGAGGTGGGATTCGCTTTTTTTTCGCCGAATTTGGTGAGGAATATATGTATTTTATTAGGATGTCTATGAGAGAATTGGACGTCCAACTGAGAGGACAGAAGAGGTCGTTCGACGAGAATCAATGCAGGTAAGCCTAGTCCTTTAGCCTAGTTCACTCCTGGGTAATCGGCAACAGGCCTTGAGCTATAATAAGAAGGAACAAACAAACAAACTTTCTGACAAACACGCTCATTATGAGAGTAGAAAACATTTTTTGTCAAACTGTTGTCGGCCTCTCTATCCGCTCTACTTTGAACTCATAACTAATTTTGGTTTTTTGATATGCCTTGCTTCCCACAATTCTTTTGGGAAAGACAGGACAATTCAGTGGTTCAGACCCACGCACAGATGCTGCGCCGCCTGCAGCGCGCCACTCTGATTGTCTCCGCACCCACATTTTGCATAATTAGCACCGTTAGCATGCACGATGCTCCAGATTCGTGTTCAGACTTGCACAAATCGCTGCTGCACCACTAACAAACGGGCCCCGCTCTACTGCAGTAGAAATAAACATGAGCGAATAGTTAAAACATGCAAAAAATCCCCTCCACCTCCTGAAAATGATCTTTATTAGAATTTCTGGATGAGTAGATGCAAAAATTATTTTGAAACTGTCGACCCATGTTTGGAACCTTCGCCTATTCGACAAATGTGACCTTCTCAAATCTCTCCGTGAGCACGTCACTGAAGTCTTGGTTGGATTTACGCCACCGTCCCCACGAATTATGACTTTCCCCAACTACTTATGAAAATTCTACTATTCCCAAGAAAAAGATGTTCAAATGTAATCAGTGTTTCTACTTTTAGTACAGCGAAACAATGTCACTACCAGCACCACGTGAAGTGGAAACGACGAAGACTACTACGGATAAACGATGGGTCGAGGTAAGAGTGCACGCCTTGATGCGAGTTCCTCTCTTGCTTTTGAGTCACTCTGAAAAAAAAAACTATTTTCAAAGCTCCTACTTACCTACGACTACCATTTATGTTTATTCTCCCTTTTGTATTCGTTTTTGCTTAAGTTTCCTTCTGTTTTTCTCTTCTTTCGTTTACATTTTGTCTGTTTTTTTCTTCTGTTTTCTTTTGTTTCTTTAAATGTACGAGGAATGCTGCGGGATCGTCGCAAACAAGAAACAAATTTAAGTTGATCGAGGAACAAATGTCCCAGCCATCTCCAATTCCGGAACCGATTCCAGCGACGACGGAGATGAGGAAGAAGGTCACCGAACAGCGATGGGTAGATGTTAGTGCTAATCCATCCAAAACCATTTGTTTGCATTTTCTATATGGTCTGGATGAGTCCTGTGTGATGCTCTTCTACTCATCCCTTTCTCACCTCTTCGTCCCATTCTTCTGATATGAGCCTAAGCGAAAGCATTTGCAGCAAATCGACGAGGTCTTCGAGCGGGCTTCGCAGCGCTCAGCCGAGCAGCGTGAGGTGGAGACAGCCGAGACTTACGTGAAGGTTAGGGCCCATTTAACCGTTCATGCTCAGTGAATATTACTCTGACCTAGATGGTGGACGAGCTGATGCGAGACGCGCTCCCTCAAGCCATGCGAGAGGCGACGCGTTCCGTCACCACAAAAGAATATGCTCAGGTTCTAGTTTTTCGTTCACTCTAATAGAACACCTCTCCACGGCACTCTATTCTTGTGCAGATTCCCACACTATGAGAATCCTGGCGCATTGGAAAGTTGGGTAATTTTGTATCCATAGGCATGACTATCCGTGGGTAGCAGCAGGGTACAGATCTGGGTTGTTAGGTATAGGGAAAATTTTACTGCGTTATAACGTTTACCTTGGGTAATCTCAATGATGCATCCAGATCCTAATCTCTACTCAGCCTTTCAAATAATTCCAACGGCATTGTCTAGAAAGATTTTGTGAGAAATGCAGGAATTTGCGGTATAACTGTCGCAGTCCCTCAAAAATGTGACACAGCAGTAATTACCACTATGATCAAAGTCTTGATCAAACGGTTAAATAACCTCTCTCCTACCCCAATGTTTGGATGAAAAATCACAAAGTTTCGATGAAAAATCTTGGATGGAGATATGGTGGTTGGCGATGGGGAAAATTACGGATGAATTGAGGAAGTTTGGACCAAAGAAAGACTTCTACTTCGAGCTTCTTTAGGCAGGTGTGAATAATGCCTGCACACCCACTTAAAAGCATGAATATAATGGCCAAAGTGCACTGATCAACTATCGCTATTTCTGAACCCTTTAAGTCAGTACATAGTAGGTCCCCTTGCTACTCGGTGTAAGTGTTTCACATACGTGTAGACCTGCAGATGGGATCACATATTCTTTTGTGAACGTCATATGCAGAGCATAAGTCTGTTCAATTAGCATCCACCAGTGGTCATTAGGGCGTGGGCCACTTCAGGGTGTAGATAATCGAGGGAGCTCGGTGGTCATCAGCTTTGTCTCACTGAGATCGAGCAGCAAAATTCCTGTAAACTTTTCAATCAATACAAGAGAAAATTCAGAAGATCCATGAGGCTCCACGACCGGAAGTTCAGACGTCCACCACGACTCACGTTTCTACAGAAGCCTACCACGCAGGGGTAAGATCTGTTACCGTGATTCGTCATTATGATCAACGTCCTACAGCGAAAGGCGATGGAGACAACGAACTTGCGGACTTGAGCGTGCACTACAACACGACCGCGCCGCGCGAAACTTGCTAGTTCGCGCTTCCGTGGAGGCTAATCGGAAGGATATTTAGTCCTTTTTTTGTTATAAATCCATCAAAAACGACACTTCACAAACCAATAAAGAGACGCGAGCTGCAGCGTTGTCGGAGCTGCTGCACACGCCAAGCTCGTATTTTTTCAGCCATATCAACGCCCACTGTGCCTGCTTATACATGCTTCTAGTTTCGCTTTTTTTTTTCGTGAAGTCCATGTCTCTCGCTTTTTTTCGCTTGCAGATGAGCCAAATTTTATCTCAAAATTTCGTAGAGCATCGTTTCTTGCAGCAAATCCACAGATCTCCACAGCCAGAGGTTCAAACAACCACAGTGCAGCGCACAGAAACATATCACGCTGGGGTGAGATATGAACACTGTACCTACATATATGTAGATGCTTTCGGTTTTGCAAAATTTTGGCGATTTGCATGACCTTCGTGTTTTTTTTTCTCCTCGCCTGCAGATGGGGCGAAAGTTCGTCTATGTTTCGTAGAAGGGCGTTTCTTGCAGCAAATCCACAAAGCTCCCCAGCCAGAGATTCAAACAACCACAACACAGCGCACCGAAGCATATCGCGTTGGGGTGAGACTTGAATTCTTCTACGCACGCACTCTTGCAGTGGGTGTCAACAGAGTCGGAGCAGGGTGCATCATGATTGAATTATTTCTCGGTAGCACGCATACATAAGGGTAGTGCACACATAAATAGCATGAACAAAACCTCATCTCACAGCTCTGATTATCTTTGTTTCTCCTAACTTCAAACTTCAGGCAAATCCATCTTGAATTTACATTCTTATTCAAATTTATTGTAATAGAGCTATGGTAAGTCTGTTTGCAAACATTGTACAAATGGTGTAATCTGCTGAGTTTTCAAAAAAAAAAAGCGCAATTTTTCACGTCAGACAGCAGTTCATAAGCGCAATATTCTACATATGAGGCAAACTACCACACATGCAGAATACTACATAGCATACTGGCACAACTGGACACCGGTCAAATCCTCCTATATAAATACTGGTAAGGGTCCAGATTTTTCTGGCGTCAGACCACGAGAGTCTTGCGAAATCTTTCGTGCAGAGCAGTGCATAGGCAATGGTGGAGGGAGAGATACGCAGACGTCATACGAAAAACCGATTTATGGAGCGAGATGAGACGAGATCCTTGTGGGACCCACAATTTCGAAATCCATGCACAGTGAGTGTTCTACGCTGGCGGTCTGCCAACGGATGAGACAGAGCTAGCAAGACTTTAAGGCAGGACAATATACGGAGCAGGATACGCGCTGTTCTCACTCAAAACTAACTGTTGCACTGCAGATCAGTATAGGCGAGATAAGTGTGCGGCCTGATAGCTCTCTAGTCCCGGTGCAGCAGTGATCTACACTCTTATGCATAGAAAAATTGCATCATTATGGGCCATTGTGACACTTCCTGTGACCAAGTTTTTAACTACTCAAACTTTCTGGATAACTCTTAACTTCCTCCCATTGCACTCGAGGTTACTCGAAGGAGGACGAGTCCGATGTGCCCAAAAGTGAGGGGGAACGCCAGCATTCGGGTCCAGCGAATGGGTATGGGTCTGCTCTGGCCTGAAAGTTAAGGGCACTTCAGGATACGGGTCCATCGAAGGAAAATGGGTCTGCTGCAGCCCAAGGGAATTCCAGGATGCGGGTTTGTGGATGAAGGAGGGGTCCGCTGTAGGCAACGGCAGCATTCGAGTCCAACGAAGGGAGATGGGTCTGGTCTGGCTTGAAAGTTAAAGGCACTTCAGGATACGGGTTCGCGGTTGGAGGAGGGGGTGCGCTGTGGTCTAAAAATGTGGGGAACGCCAGAATACGGGTTCGACTATGAACGATGGATCTGTTGCCGCCAAAGAGTGGGGTAATGACAGGACACTGTTATGCCGATGGAGTAGGGGTCGGCTGTGGCCCGCGTGTGGGGAACGCCACCATTCGGATCTACCGGAGGGAGATGGGTCTGCTGTGGCTCAGCATTGTGGTAAACGCCAGGATACCTCTCCACCTATGTGAACGATAGGTCTGTTGAGCGGTAAAAGTGTGGGGATGCCAGGATGCGGTTATGCGGATGAAGGAGAGGTCCGCTTCCCCAATTGTGAGGGGCGACAATATACTGTTAACGGATGGAGGAGGGGTCCGTTGTGGCCCAGGTGTGAGGAACGCCAGAATACGGGTTCACTAATGGACGATGGGTCTGCTGTGGCCTAAGAGTTAGGAGAACTCCAACAAACGGATCCACCGAAGGTGGGATGGGTCAAAGGTAAGGGAACACCAAGATACGGCTTTGCGGATGGAGGACGGGTGGGCTGGGGTCTAAAAGTGTGGGGAACGCTAAGATACGGGTTCGCGAATATAGGAGATGTCCGCTGTGACCCAGGTACGATAAACGCCAGAATGTGGGTCCACTCATGGAAGATGGGCCTGCTTTGGCCGAATGATGTGGCAAACGCCAAGGCGTAGATTCACTGATGAAGAAAGGAGCGCTTGCGCCCTTTGATTTGGAAAACGTGCTCGGATACGGGTCTGCAAGGATTGCTCAAATACAGTCCATTAGCTGGGAAAACGCTAGAATGCGTGCACACGTGTGGTTGAGAATGGGTCTGCTGTGGTCCAGTAGATGGGAAAGCTCCAAGATATGGCTCCGGCGAAGGATGAAGGATATGCTGGCGCGTAGTGTGGAAAACGTTAGGGAGAGGATCCAGAGATGGATGATGGGTGCAATGCGGTCCAAGTATGCCAAGCAGCCCAAAGTGACAGAAGTGATACTAGCCTTGCGCAACGAGTTCACTTTTTTTGGAAGACTACTGCAGCTCCAATTTGTGCTTACTTGGTTGTGGGTGTAAATTTGCTTCTCACTCTCTTCCGCTCCTCTACTTCCTCCCAGATGTCGAAGCAGATCCTTATCTGTTGGAGTATTCCAACAGCAATCTGAATCTCGAATTACTTCGACTTCTTATTTGCACTGCGTCGATTACAGCAAATAGTTGACAGATAGAGACAAATAGTTTGTTAGATTCATCTAGAGGCTATCCTCGCGCAGATTTGAGGGTGACTAGCCATGACAGGTCCATGGCATTTAAGAAATGCGGTGACAACAACAAGGGGGGGAATGCATGATTGCATCGGAAAGGGGATTTACATGGTGATGTGTGGTGAAGAGTGCTTGAGCAAGGCGCGCACAAGAAGTCCGGTGTTGGCCAGACGGCCAGACTGGTAGAATACACGCAACTCACAAGGAGAATTTCGTATTCGAACTCAATTAAATACTATTTTCGCTTCTCTTTGAATTTCCTAAGGATTTCATATGCCCGTAACATTTGCACATAGTCCACTGGCTGCCCCACCCCACTTTCTAGCGACCCGTAGGGGCGCTAGTGTATACAAAGGCAAGGAGCCTAGATCTCCATTTTGCCTGCATCATTTGGCTCCCGCTCCAGATTTAACCGTAGAGTCTCTAAGTACAGAGCACACATCCTCGAAGTACAGGGTGCGTGCGAATTATTGGCGCGAGGTTTTTTGAGCCCCAATCAGGTGGGGTTGAACGAATTCACAGGTCATGCTGTAGACATCTTTGCTTGAAGACAATGTATCACCTCGTCTTCATGTTTGAGGTTTTAGCGGATCCTGAATCTCAATGCGCTGAATCCAGCGGTATATATAAAATGTTCCAAAACAGTCTTTAAGCCCGTTTGTTAATTGTTTTTAAGGACGGGACTTGGAACAGTTTGTCCAGCTAGGTGGTCGCTTGAAGCCGTAATCAGCAGTAAAAACAAATGTAGCAGACGTTTTGGAACCGTAGAAGACTCCCAGTTCTACTAGTGAGAAGTGGCTTTCGCAAACACGCTCAGCCCCAGTTTACAAGGCAAAATTCGTTCGAAAGTGGATTCACACGTGATTTCCCTGGATTTTGGGTTCTACATAGAGAATGTCAATGTCACTCACTTCATTTACATTCCTATGAGCTCAGGGTTGGGTGTGTTAGTGGGTGAGCTCTGTACCACTGAATATGTGGGATTAGACTGGTTGGTATTCGCTCCCGAGGAGTCTTGGAAAAATCTTGTGAAATAATACCTACAGACCGGACAAGAAGTCACTCGTCAAACATGTTCATGTTTACCATAGGAACTGCTCCAGCAAACTTACCCACAACATGGTCTGTGAATCCGCTCAACCATCGCTGATTGGGGCTCAAAAAACGACGCACCAATAATTTGAGCCCACCCTGTATGTACAGGGTAGCTGTTAAGTATGGATCGCTCAATTTTCTCACCTCCTGCTCTAAAAACGTAACATATCGGAATGGCGTATTTACTATCTGTTTCAGCCAAGCATTAGCCATCATCATGTTACGTGCTGGTTGAACTCGTCTGCTTCGGGCTTGGCGCAGACCCTCAGTCGCCCCTAGAGTGGGACTTCAGTTGGCCGCGAGAGGTTGACGTCGATCTTGCTCCACTCTGTCTCGAATGCCGCCTTGAGGGAGTTCATGCTTTCGTGGCTAGTAGCGGACACCTTGGCCTCAAAGAAGCTCCAAACAAAGTAGCACAGCGGGTTGAGATCGGAGGGTAGGAAGACGATATATCTTAGCCTCGCTCGTTGAGCAAACGAGGGTCACATAAAGCAAAAGTGGATTTTGTGACCCTATGAGGAGCAAATCTTGTAAAGGGGTATATCATTCCATGAAGTTGTGTCTCCTGATCCGTCGAAGGAATACATATTGTAATATGGCTCCGTGATGAAAAGCGGCGTCACTTTTCGCCAACTGTGTCACTGAAAACAGCAAAAAAGACCTTCTTAAAGTCAACTCATCCCAAACCATAGCACATTGGAGAACCAGAGCTCCTTCACTCACCATCCACTTCTTCACTGTCCTATGATACAAAAACAGTAGTTGTGTTGACTCTCACAGAATTCGTACAGCCTTAGCAGCAAAAAGTTTTTCGACTGTAAAAACAAGGTTGAGGTGGCGGCCACGAAGATTTTTCCCTGAAATTTTTCTGCTAAACTCAAACGTTCCCTTCTCACCCAATCTGATAGTGTGCTGCCTCAAAACGTCAGAAAGTGCGCAGTCCCAGCTAAAGTTTCGCTATCTTCTGGACAGTGTCTATGGAGATATTCGAGTTGGAAACTACGCGATTCAATCTAATCGACGTGTCGTCAGTGATACTCTTCTCGATGATGCCACGTCAACGTGAGATGCGGATGGCTCAAGATCTCAGTAGTTTCTGGAGTGGAGCAACACAGCCTCTCTCCCTTTAGTGCCTCACAATATTCCCGACTGTTGGTGCAGAGAAATCAGGGCGATTAGCAAATTCAGTGACATGGGATGTGCAATCGCTGAGGTCAGGAATGACGAACAATGACGAAATCTCCTTATAACTTCTGAAGGAGTCCAAGGTCGTGAACCAAAATTCTCATACTATTTATAGGAGCCATTAGCCATCGTACAATTACGAAAGATAGATGACAGCTACTTCGTTATTTTCTATATAACATGTGAAAAAAGCAATCCATACTTAACAGCCACCCTGTATGAAGCTGCGCTCATTCTGTACTACTCCTCGTTGCAAATTACTGAGCATTGGAAGGATCTGTATCAATGGTGCATGGATCAAGGATCAAGAAGTCCCACAAATGAGCATGTTGTTCACAGAGCTTGTGGCAAACAACGACAGCTTAACCCATTGACGACAGCGTGGCTCACCGGTGAGCCGCGCTTTTTTGGCCGCGTGGGACCGCGCGGCTCACCGGTGAGCCGCGCTCCTTTAATTAGCTGGTGGACCTTATTTTTGAAATTTTTTTCGCCGTATATCCATATGAATTGACTACAACACATCGAAATAATGTCTAAAATCGCTGTGGTTCGAGAAAAATTCCTTTTTACTTCTAGCAAATGTCATGAAAGATACGGGAATTTAGAATCGATGAAGACTGAATTACATTTCTTGTGTACTGGATGGAAATAATCCGTGCCAAAGCTATGTTTCCTACACAGTAACACGTCCGCTACACCTTGCACTTTCCTATTTGTAAGGCTAGGGCCATACGAACGCGTACATTCTTGAGATACCTCTTTATAGCCCTCGAAATACCTTTTACAGAATTCTCTCGGCCCTAAACGAAGACAGAAGCGTTCAGATTCTCCGCTTTTCTTGTCATATGACACTAGTAATCTTCACGAACAAGAATTTAAATCATTTCTGCAAAACTATTTATCTTGCGCTAAATTATCTAATCGTAAAAGCGCGAAACTATGCGGCCGCCGCGCCCTGGAAAGGGCGTTGGTCCCACGCGCCAGACACGCAAAAATGCGCGCGGTCGTCCGGATACATTGCTGTTGCTGGTTTTTAACGCGTGAAGAGTAGAGCTTTTCCTTACATGCATTTTGGGAAGGGTATTTACATACGTTGGCCCACTTAGAATTATTATCTACTGTCTTGCTACTGCGGCTTATCGCATTATTACATCTGTGACATTTTTTCCTGTCTCATTATGTTTTTAGCATTTTCAATGCCTTCAAAGACGTGAATTGAGTCGAGATTTTATGCTTTTTTATCGCTACAGCAGTAGCGGTATTGAAATAAGGTGCCGAGAATCGAAGTGAGAATCATTATTAGATCCATGATGACATTCTGCTCCGTATTGCCTCACCGTTTTGCCTCTATAAGCCTCAGAGCTCTTCACTACGTCTCTCTATTTGTAGAAAATCCAAGAAGCTCCAATGCCGCAGGTTGAAGAAACAACCACAACACGTGTTGAAGCCGCCCATATTGGAGTAAGAGGCCTTGCACTTGCTTTTCCCCCTTTGCTCGCTAGAAGTTGTCACGCTTCTCGTCCTCGCTTGACACTCTACTAATCTCGGAGCACTTCACTACGTTTTTCTATTTGTAGCAGATCCGTGAAACTCCAATGCCGCAAGTCGAAGAGACAACCACAACTCGTGTTGAAACCGTCCATGCGGGAGTAAGAGTCCTTCCATTCGCTTTCCCCCTTCTGCTCGTTCGAAGTTGTCACTCTTTTTCGCGTCTTCGCTTGATACCATAAAATTAAGTCGCAAAATCGACTACGCTTTCCCCATCGAAAACAATGTAAAACTCTCTCCAACGCTATATTCATATGATAGGGTCTCATTCTTCGCTGATTTGTTCTTTTTATAGCAAATTCGTGAAGCTCCGAAGCCAAAAATTGAGACCACCACTACTACTCAAGTGACGACAGAAGCTTATCATGCAGGAGTAAGATTTATTTATTTATTTATTTATTTATTTATTATATGCGTGTTGAAGTGCGCAGAACAGTTTCTAATCAAAAGCAAAACTTATTTTCTTGAACAGACGAGGAATGTACACACTAAGTGTGTCAACCGTTCGAAACAAAAAAAAGCACAATGTCGAAAGAATAGAAATCTGGGGAGAGTGAAGAGGAAAAAAGAGTGAAGAATGGTAACAGTTGCCCTGGGTTTCCAGCAAACGAACATGGAACGCATTCCTACGATGTGCCTTGTGCTGGGTAACCTCTCACAAACTTCGGAGCACCGGTGCCGCCCCACATGCATGAAAAACGCGCGGGAACTTTCTAGGACTGGCGCCAATTGTGCTCCAATACGCAAACAATACTCTCCAGGGACGGCACCTCCGCCAAGTGCAAAACAGTGGTGACACCGATTCGGCCCCACACTGAGTAGGCGTGACTGAGAAATTCCCGGTAACGGCGCAGGAAAAGTGCACACATGGATGATTCTGCTATCCATTCACAACGCAAAATGGGGCCACTTATGTACATCAATGTAAATAAATAAAATAATAGTAAATAAACACATAATAGTGATTATGAGAGGATGTGATCAATGATTAAGAGTGATGGGCAAGTTGAGAGTGGAGAAGTCATTATAGGGGTATCTAAAAGTTTCCGGCCTGGACCACTTGCAGATCAGCTAGTACAGTCAAATTTTAAAACAAAGAAAAGTGAATCCCTAAAAGTTCAGAGCAAGTTCCATCTTGTCATTTTATTTGATTCAACCAATGTTATAAGGACTTTTATCACCCGAACTTAAACACCAAACGTAGACTCTTTTTCGTTATCTGTCTGATTCCGCTGAGATGTCGTTTCAGATTTTCTTACGAATCCTGGTAGCGAGTCCCTAGACCCCATCTACGAATTAGCCGAATTAGTGAAATACATTCGCACCGTGATGAAGCAAGACAATTTTTGTGAAAAAAGCTGTCTCATCAAAGAGCCTGAATTCCATGGTCGAATTTCTGCAGTCATTCTTCTTGGATCGTTATCCGCTTCACTGGGGTTTAAATACAGGTGGTTAGGTGACACGATCTCTTCTCTATCCCACGGAAATTTGGACAAGGCGTTTTTACCTCCGGTTCCGTGCTCGATCGCACTGGACTCAGAGATCTGTCCGTCCTGACCCATCACTCCACACTTGGGAGTTCGAATCTTGACAGTGAATTCGCTGCTCATTGGCGGTCAGGATACTACAAAACGTCCTTTTCGCTTTCTTAAAAAGTCCACGAAAATCTTCTTCAAACGTCCAATTGGGATTTTCGTGTTGAGCGCCAAGAAGGTTTTACAGCACAAAGGTTTTGTGAGGCTTAACATTATCAGTGATTGCCTAGAATATTTCCAAAAGAAGTTTTAGATATCCTTGCTCACTTTCTGCTGCTCAAATCTGCCTGCAGTGCTCAGTTATTTTTTCTACAGCCACAGCATTCTATCCTCGTCTTGCCTCCATTCATTGATCAGAGGTCGCTTTGTTCCTGGCCGACTCTTGCTCCCATGAGAACACTGACACCCAAAATTTTATATGGGAATGCCAGAAGACCTTCTCGTTGTTTACAATTTAGGGGCGGGTTTAGATTTTGTTCAATAAAATTTGCTTACAAACCAAAAATTCGACAGTTGCTTCTCGCTGGATAGACATTTTTTGAGCGATAACCACACCTTGGCTCGACCAAAACGTTCTTACCTCTAGAAAAATTGACGAAAAATCATGAAACTTTATAAACTGACATGAAAGGCTTCACCCTACACGATGCTCAGAAAATTGCAGTGGAATATGGAGCGGGCGAGTGGAGGCCAGAAACGTTTTGATACCTTTGTAAGTGTATCCAGCAGAGCAGTAACCCATCTCTCCTTTTTTAATAACATTGATCAAATTCAGTTCTGCCAAGGTAAGGAAAATTATAATGAGAATCATTATTAGATCCACGATGACATTCTGCTTCGTTCCGATTCACTGTTTTCCTTTACTATCCACCTTCAGAGGTCTTTACTACGTCTCTTTATTTGTAGAAAATCCAAGAGGCTCCAATGCCGCTGGTTGAAAAGACCACCACAACTCATGTTGAAGCCGCCCATATTGGAGTAAGAGGCCTTGCACTTGCTTTTCCCCCTTTGCCCGCTAGAAGTTGTCACGCTTCTCGCCCTCGCTTGACACTCTACTAACCTCGGAGCACTTCACTACGTTTTTCTATTTGTAGCAAATCCATGAAGCTCCAATGCCGCAGGTCGAAGAGACAACCACAACTCATGTTGAGGCCGTCCACGCGGGAGTGAGAGCCCTTTCATTTGCTTTTCCCCTTCTGCTCGCTCGAAGTTATCACGCTTTTGTCACACCCCGGCCTGATCTACGAACTTGAGCTGCAAAGACCAGGTTTTCTGTCCTAAAACCTGGTAACCCCTCCTCATCGCTAATGAGTTCATTTTAGTTCGTTTTTGTAGAAATGCTCTTACAACACGGCTATATCGATAGGCTAGGGTCTCATTCAATGCTGAATTGGTCTTTTTGTAGCAAATTTGCGAAGCTCCGCAGCCGAAAGTTGAGACCACTACAACTACTCAAGTTACGACAGAGGCTTACCATGCAGGAGTAAGACTTGAGACTTTTTGTGAATGAGCAATAAATTATAGTGATTGCTTCTGAAACGGTTCACGACAGCTCCTTCAAAGGAATAACCCATTTCCAAAATTCCCCTGGAAATTCCTAGATTTTCCACCTGAGGACATTGTTTGCAGCAAATCTGCGAAGCTCCACAGCCTAAGGTTGAAACCACCACTACAACCCACGTCACAACTGAGGCTTATCATGCAGGGGTAAGCTCCAGTTTGAATGTTATTTTCGATAGAATGCAAGCACCTGATTGCTAATATGTAGATGGAACATATGGAAAACATACAATAGTATTTGCAAGGATGTTTTCTTTTGAGGCTTACTACGAAGCTTCTCCGCAACCAGAAGTGCAACGAACAACTACCACCGAGAAAACGGAGAAGATGTACCATGCTGTAAGCGCATATACAACCCTCCTCTAGATCGTTGTAAAGGTTTTGTATTCAGAAGTACCCGGAGACCCCACGACCACCAGATGTCGAAATGGCTACGTTAACCTCGGAGGTTGTTGAAAGGGAGCATGCAGCCGTGAGTATGTAATAGCTAAGCAAATAGTGAGCCCTAAACGTCTGGGTTATCAGGGATGGCTAAAAGCGGCAGATGAATATGAAGATGGTCGAGAACCATTTGAAGATGGTCAAAAGCCATTCATAAGAGTAAACCTATAATGCAACAGTCCAGTTTGTTTCAGACTATTCGGAAGACACCAGTTCCAGAGGCTCACAAGGCGACGCTCTCGGAAGCTTTGTCTGTTGAGAACATCGCTGTAAGTTTCCGTTCTCTTACTATATTACATTCCTTCTATCCAATCAATTATATTTTTATTACTATTCCATTACTCTTTTCCACATTTCCCAGGAGTTACGTGCCTTGAATTTAGGCAATTCGTCGATCGCCTGCGCCAGAGTCGTACAAGGCCACGCTCACCCATGGAGCATCGCTGGAAAACATCGCGGTATAAGATTGCTATCCGATGCTACCGTTCTCCACAGAGTCACATTAAATCACACTAAATATCAGGTTACTCGAAGATCTCCCGCTCCCGAAGTCCACAGGGCTCGCGTTTCCAGAGGAGCATCCGTGGAGAACATTGGTGTAAGATAATTGCGACACAATTGCAAGTGTCGTACTGTTCACTTTTAATCAATATTCGTGATTCTTGTCTGACCAGCTCTTAGGGGTGATGGGAGTCAGACGGGCTAAAGCCCAATTAGACAAGGCCACGAAATTCAGGCCCACCATCGAAACTTCACCTTCAATCTGCTACAGCGTTACGCTCTTCGTTCCATTGTGTGTCAGATGATTTCCACAATTCCTCCAATCAAAAATCAACTCATTGCACTTTGTTTTCAATACTCTGCTGATAATTCCATGATCATGCGAGGATATTTTGATTTTGGCAAGGAATTAGAAAAGCCACGGATTGATGGTTATGCGGGATACGGTATCTACCGTACACTCCCGTGACCATACAAATGACGTTAGTGTACAAAAACGGGGGGTAAGGTTCGTGATCAACCCACTGGATAGAGCTCCCGTGCAAAGTTTGCTGAATTTCCCGATTCACAGGCAGAAGAAGTGGAATATTGCGACATATTTCAACTTGTTTTTCAGAAAATCCGCCAATCTCCGGCCCCAGAAGTCCATAAGGCTAGCGTAACTCATGGAGCAAATGTGGAGAACGTTGCGGTTTGTTTTTTTTTGAAAAATCCAAAATATTTATCTTGCACGATACCATATACCCTTAGGCTACTAACATAACACGCTATCACCCGCCAGTTCGAAAGCTGATAAATTTTGATGCTCTGCTTCTCAATAAATTTCTCACCGTGAGTACGCCGCACAAATGTCTTTTTAATAATATTCAAGCTGAGACATTTGTGGTTATCTACTAATTTTCTGTTAAGTCATAATGTTTGAAATTCTATACATATACGGACAAGTTTCCCATAATATTTCGTATTTTTTTCACTATTTTCATTAATACTCTTTATTTTATCACCTTGTCCCCCGCAAAAAAAATCGGAAAGGAACACCCTACTAGGACCATACCACTCAGAGGAATGTTTGCCTAAAGATTTTTCCAATATCGTGTGGATAAGGTTTAGCTACATAGCATTAGTCAGTTCCAGGCCATACGCCGTACGCCAGCTCCTGACACGCACCAAGCAACAATCACCAGTGCGGTGTCTGTGGAAAACATAGCTGTAAGCCTCTAGACGCTATAAATTTAAAAAAATCTTCTTTCTGTCTGAGAGAAAAGTAAGAAAAGTGACAACTTTGTTCTTCTAGGCAATCGGTAGAACGCCCATACCGGAGTCACATCATGCCGAAGTAACAAGCACATCTATAGAGAATGTCGCTGTGAGTCTGTTTTCAGTGGATTTTGTTTAACTCTTTCATACCTTCTCTACTATGGACCTGGAGAATTGACCGGTCAGCCACACAGCGAAGCCACACTTTGAGAGATCACCAAAATTGTGCCATTTGATGCAACTGCCTCGAACACATTGAACACAACGGTGTAAAAACAATCTCACAATGATGATTATACACATACTTCTAGCTTGTTAAATGTAATTTATTTGTTTGAAAAGGAAGTAGCAAAGGTCCAGAAAATAGGGCAATTTACACTTTATCTCTATCAGATTAGTAGGCGGGAGCAGCTCCACAGTGATGCGAAAAAGCAGAGCGGCGGAGCTGAGACAATCATATGAAACATGCAGGGAATTCCAAATGGTTGTGTGCAAGGGGCGGGTACGGCGGGGCAGAGTGGTACTCGAGTTCTCTGCTGCTGGCAGAAGCAGACAACCAGGGCCAGCATGTAGGGCGCCTGCGTCTCTGCCCAAGATAGCCGCGCCGCGGTCCCGCCCATTGTCCACGTCCGTTTGGAGTTCTCTGTATGTAGTCCGTTACCGCTCATTTTGCTTAGATACCCTAGCGCATTTCAAGATGCAATGCTGTTGGGCCGCGTGCACCATCTTTCAATTTATTCGACAGAAACTGTGAATGCGTAGTTCAGACACTGGGAAAGTGCCGGATGTTCATGTATGAATTTGGTGGCTTTGTCGCAGTAAAGAGCGCATATTTTACGTGATGATACCATTCATTACTGGTGAGATGCGTCTCGCTCTATCCTTCATCAATATAGTCGTACTCCTGAGGCGCTTATGTATCAACTATGACTTGTCTTTGTGTGTTCCACTTTTTTTTTGCAATAATTTAAGCTTAACACATTGCGAGCACATTTTTGTTTGGCGAGCGCGGGTGGCCAGAGGGCGTTTTTCTGATAATTCACCCTTCGCACCACCTGACCATAGGGAATCGTTTTATGGACATAGTGAGCACATTTCGGATGATGTACCATATGAATCACTTGGCCACACGGGGACGAAAGGGCGTGGTGCACCATGCGCATCACCTTGTCCACAATGTGTAAATCTGCACAGTTGTCCAAGAAGCCTTGACCCACCGTGGGACTATGATTTATGCAAGATTCCCAAAACGTTTGCATAGTTTGCAAATCTCAACCGTGCGCTTTCAAGTGTTCTAATAAACGAGAAATTTGCTATTATTGGAAGATTTGATCAACATCAGCAAAGATGTTGAGTAACCAAATAAAATGGACAGTGTGTAACAGCGTGAAGGTCACATGAACAGCCATTTCCAGGAATGCTGTTTGTGAAGAACTCTGTTCCAAAAACTCCTTTCATTGAAGGGTAATTCTAGGCAATTCGCAGAACTCCAGCGCCTGAGACTGGAATCGCCACTACGACGCCAGGATCCGCTGTGGAGAATATTGGTGTAAGCCCAGTTTTATAAAGCATTTTACAAAAAGGGAAGAAATAGGCAAGCCATTTATAGTTTCAATGAACGGATTTGGTTATTCTTCTATGTTTGCGGTATTGAAGCACATCGACGATCGAATTTTCACTCTCGAAAACAAATGTGTACCTTCCTTTTTTGATGGCTGGGGAGGGGTTATCGCGGATACTGTAAGCGTCTCAGAATATCACTGAACTTTCGCAGTCCAGTTTTTCAAACCAGTCGTGAAAGAATTAGGTCTATTAATTCATGTAGCGCACCTCTAAAGAGCAGTCATTTAACAAGGAAAAGGTTCTTCACTGCCAGTTGCTGTGTAGTGGATTCGGAGTGGCATACGTTCTATCGTAAAATCTACATCGATTTAGAAAGAGCAATTTCAGGCTATTCGCAGAACTCCTGCTCCAGAAACTGGAATCGCCACTACAACTACCTCAGCTGTAGAGAATATTGGTGTAAGCTGATTTTTATTTAGCCTTTCTTAAAGACGCCAAGAACGAAGTCAACCACGACTCCTATAAACAAAATCATTTTTCCTAATTTGAGTGCAGCTGCACTTTGCTAGACGCACGTTCTATTCTCGAAATTTGCGCAACGCTTCCTGGATTTCCGGGATTCGGTCGTGGCTCTCATAATCATCGCATAACTTCGTAGATTATTCATTATTAAATTTTTCAAAGTAATTTGAAAAATGAGTATCTCTAAGCAGAATGTGTCCTCAAAAATAAGTTGTACTTCCTAAAGAAACTGCTATTGACTTGAATGAGGTCTTTCGGCTTCAAAATTGCGAGATGTTGAAAAAGGCCACAATTCAACGAAATCTGCTCCTAATTATTCCAGGCAATTCGCAGAACTCCAGCTCCTGAAACCGGAATAGCCACTACAACAACGGGATCTGCAGTGGAGAACATTGGTGTAGGCTGATTTTCGTTACACAATTTGCAAACAAAGTGCTACGCATTAGTAATGGTCACAAAAATTTCAATGTAGAGGGCGGGGAGGGGGGGGGGGGGGAGATTAAAGGCCGACCGAAGAGACATTCTGAAGTCAGTCGGATTGTGTCAGTTCCACTCCTTGACAACTCTCCACTGAGGAGGGCTGGCAAAGGCTCCCCTTTCATACTTACTAGATCTCAGACAGTCCATATTCGTGCTGAGCATGGCCGCTTCGAGAAGTTCGTTAAAGTCTTGTGAAATAACGCGCGGAGAACTGAAATTAGAGATACATAGATGAGCCTGATATGTGATATGATAACTATTGTTTTTTCAAGCAACCTGACCACATAATCCTACCTGCAGTG
This sequence comes from Ancylostoma duodenale, assembly GCA_000816745.1. Classification (NCBI taxonomy): domain Eukaryota; kingdom Metazoa; phylum Nematoda; class Chromadorea; order Rhabditida; family Ancylostomatidae; genus Ancylostoma; species Ancylostoma duodenale. Next base: position 71,274 of record KN726160.1, read on the forward strand.
CACCGCAGAGAAAAATTTGAATCAAATATGACCGTATCTAAAATTTTAGAGAAATGTGTGGTCCACACTTTCAGTAACGAAAGGCGAGTTTAGCTCTGGATGATTATCTTTAGATGAACAATGTAGTAATGAAATCTTGGTCTTTTTCCACTTTTCATTCATTCTTATCCAGAGCCCAAATTATTTTCTTCAGGCTATCCGACAGTCCGAACCAGTACATCCTCACACAGCAACGCAGACGGCCGGAGTGATGAAGGAAAATGTCGCTGTATGTACCCCCCGATTTCTAGTGAAAATATGGATAAAACTTTCTGCGCTTGCACGGATATTCACTTGATTTTCGGCAGCTTTCCTCAACGCTTTGTATTCCAGCAAATCAATCTACCTACTGCTCAGCCTGACAAGCGACAATTCACGAAATCCGCAGTTCCGATCGACAGAATTGACGTAAGGATCCTTCATCTTAATACGATCAAAGCATGGAAGACTTACCGTTCTGACTTCTGTTCGCTCATCGTTTATACTAAAAACATTTCAAGGATATCGTTGTGCCTGAACGCGTCCCTCACACAACGGCTGAGGTTTCTCAGACGGTCACAGACGAAGGATTCATCCGCGTAAGTACAGCTAGCGGGCCTTCATATCTTAGTTGGACTTGAGAAATCTCCGTTTAGCATGTCGACCAAGACTTCACCCCAACGCAGGTCACCACAACGGAAAGGACCGTTCACGGCGGGGTAGCCGTGGAACGCGGGGTGAGTGCAAAGATTTTCTGCTTCAAGTTTATATGAGCTGCTTTCTTCATAAATGTCCAGAAAAATAGTAATGCCCCATCCTTTGCTACTTATTTTCGCTCAATATTTTTTCCATTTCTGTGCAAAAGAGATCCAATAACGTAGAAGGCAGGTGGTCACCGTAACCCTTCCGCTCAGCTTTCTCCAAAAAAAATTTTTTTACATTCACGGGGTCTAATGAAAAGTACGGTGTGTGTGCAACGAAAGCAGCAATGTACAATGCGTTTACAATTCTTATACTGTACTGATTTTAAATCTTAGTGTATAAATGCAGCCATATATAATACATATCTGTCTGCAGGGTAAAGTCGTTAAAGAAGAAGAAGTAGTCACCACTGTTTCTGAGAGAACGGATGAAGAAGATGCTGAACGAAAACGGCAGCTGGAACAGTTGGAAAAGGTAAGGGGAGCAAATCCACAGGAAGAAAGGTCCCCAGTTCTTTCGTACCTATGCAGATTTTGAGCTTTCAGATGGAAAGAGAAGTCGAAGAACGTTTGCGAAGAGGTCCGGAGGTTGAAAAACGAGTCACCCAAACAACGAGTGCTGAGGGATGGGTTCAGGTGAGCTTTGCCAACATCTCTTTCTTTTTGATTTTCTAAAACATGCTTCATTGTAGCACGTGGAAGACGATATGGCCAAACCTCAAGCAGTTCAAACAACGAAGCGATACGAAAAAGAAGTTGTAGAGGATAGCTTGTCCAAGGTTCGACTACATTACGAAAATTAAACATTTTTAGCGACGCACATAGGTATGATGAATTTGGGACGAATAAAGGTGAGGGTTAGCGAACCTGTTCTTCTGTCCAGTTTCTCTTCGGCTCTTTCAAAACCTCTGAGTTTGTAAGAGAACGGAATTGCTTGAAGTCTATGGAGGGAACATCATGCCGTAATTTCGTGTCGACGCTCTTAGAGACGACAACAAAATTTTGACCCAAAGTTTTACAGGAATTTCCTGAAGAGTTTTTTTACAGGAGTTTTCTTAAGAAACATTTGAAAAATAAGTTGGGGGGGGGAGGGAGGCAAAGGCGAGATTCGTTATGATTTCCTATCAAAATTCTTGTCCTCACATTCCATTTAGTTGTCCTTTTTCACACATTTTGACAAGTAGTAAGGGAAATAACGGAATATGGTTATTGTTTTTTCTACTTTGAAATAGATTATAGCCGTCAAAATCCGCTCCTACATTCACTCACGTTATATGGTATTCTAAATATGTGCGCTATTTTTTCAAGGATCTCCTAGAAATTACTTCTAAGGCTGCAATTTATACTGCACGTGTGGTATAGCACCCTCCACCGTCACCGCTCAAGCGATTTCGATTTCGATGAGCATCGAATACGGATGGCTCCTACATCAGCGACAACAGCGATACTTTTCAAGAAATCCATTTATACTTGGATTGTTGTCAATGGCGACGACTCAGGGTGCTATAGTGCCCGTAGTGCATAGCAGCCACCTAAGGTTTGTATGCAGAGTAACTACCCTTATTCTAGAGGCAAACGACCACTGGTGGCGGTGAGACTACCGTATCAACGACGAAGAAGGAAGAGGAAGAAGAAGAGAGAAAGGTTGATAACATAGGTTCTTCTAAGCTGTCAAAGTCTAAACCAGATTCTGAATTCTAGAAAATGACTCAGTCGCGTATACCACAGAGGACAACAAAGGTAACTACAACTACAACAGCTGACGGTTTTGTGCAGGTGAGATAATACCGGAGTTATGGAGATCTCTCATTTTGCCTCTAATGGTAATGAATCTGCACTAATATTCTGCAGCATGTGCACGACGAAATGGCACAGCCTGTTGAAGTTACATCAACGACGACACGAACTGAAGGAGAGGATGCCCAGTGGAAGGTGAATTTTGTGCTGAGGTTAAGCCGTTTTTTTACTAATGAATGTCCTTCGGACGAAAGTTCTCCGACCAACCTGTCCAGGCAAATCCAAGAAACAAAATATGACTTCTTCCAGCGAACAGTACAAACACGACGAGCAGAACCAGTAACTGAGAAGACGACCTCGACAACCACGACTTCTTACGTACAGGTGGTGTAAGCACTTGCACCTGCGCTCTGCTAATACCAGATTACTATTTTCGCCTACAGATGTCAGCATCTCGGCCGTTTGAGCCGACAACTCAGACCCAGCAGACCACTGAGCAACGTGAAGAACGGGTCGTCGAGGATGAGTCACGGTACAGGGACAGCTTCATTGCTGTGAGTTCTTTCATCCAAAGTCCATTCAGCGCTCGGGTTCATCACTGGAAGGATGGGCAATCTCATGTCTATGGGTATGATTGTCAATGGGTATCACCTGGGTGTAGAAAATGTCACATATAGGCAAGCATGTTGATGGTTGACAGGTAAAAGGGTTAATTTGTTAACCTTAACCCGTGAGATATCTCATTGATGCATCCGGGGCTAGGGATTCGACAAGCTTCTATTGTTTTCTTTTTTCAGAAAAAAAAACGAGCGATCCCGATAAATCTTACGGGATTTTTTACTTTTGTCAACAGAAAGTGTTTTAACTTATTTGACATATGCAACGCGAAATACCTGTGAGCAACATTTATCGTAGGGAGCAATTCTACTGTAAAATGATGGTGAACACATGACTTGCCTTCCTTCTAAGAATAGTTTGTTGCAGGCATCGGAAGGTGAAGGCTTTTGGACGGACGGCGCTTACACAACCTCACCTAGTCCACCTCCAATACCTAGGCATAGAGTGCTTGAGGAAGAGCTTCGTGAGAAGAAAATCACCGACATTGGTACGCACACCCCTTTCAGGCTGTGGAGAAATGTTGCAGCCACAAATTTCCTTCAGGGTTGTCACGAACGTCCAGTGAGCCTCAGTTCATCAGGGGATTCCACAGAGAGTACACCGTGGACGAAGGAGGCAGTATCTCGATTGAATGTGTGCTAGTAGGAAACCCGCGACCGAAGGTTCGATTCTTCATCAACGACAAGGAGATCAGAAAAGAGTCAAAATTCGTAGAGGTTTGTTTCCGATTCGTTGTCGGTGGACATTTTCACTTCTTCGTTATTTTGCTGTGTTTTCAGATTGTGACCTCTGGCGACACCTATTCCATTGTGATTGAAAAAGCTCGATTGGAGCATGCTGGCTACTACAAGATTGTTGCTGAGGTATGTTTTAACCAAGTGACAGTCTCAGAGTACCTTGTGCGTCTTATCTCTGACTAAGGTAAATACCTTACTTTATACTGATTGCTCCGGGAATTTTACACCGATGGTTCCCCGGAAATATTCAGAGAGTGTCCGCAGCAAATTGCGGCTATCACGACCTTGGGGTTACCTCTTGCTGAAACTTCGCCATTTGCATTCGAAAGTGAACTTCACTTGAGAATGGGTGTGCTCCGGATAAAGTCGCTGGCTTCGCCTAAAGGCAGCACCCACGGAAAGTTTTGACATTAGGATCTCGCATACTTCGGAGATATCGGGGGAGCTCAACACTTCTTCAGAAGCAATACTCTCTTCTAGTCTTAAAATTGTATTTTGACCTTCATTATCTGGTTAAGTTCAACAGGAGTGGCTGAGTTGAGCGAGCCATGAGATGAGGACCGATGGCAAGATTGATACGGCTGTCTTTTTTGCTAGACGGATCCTAGCAAAGTCACTAATTCCTTCTGAACTACAGCTCACTCTCACCGTAAAAAAAGCAAATAACTTTTGGAAAATTAGTACCACTTTAGAAAGAATTCACATGAAGATCTAACCATCACGGTGCTTCTTATAAGGAAGAAATGAGAGAAAACTGAAATTTCTTCAGGAACTAGCTCTAGCAATAGTCAATAGCCACAATTACTGTAGAATTCTAAACAAAAAAAGGAACGCGGTCAGCAGAAACAAAAAAAATTAATAGATGAGAGAAACCTGTATAATTCTGGAAGCACAACGAGGAAACTCTCTTGAGAAGGTGATGGTTTGACAAATAGATCAGCTGTTAATCGATGTTTTCCGCGCCCCAAAAAGAGTTCGATGCTCTAAGCGCGAAAACAAGACTGCGAAAACACGTACAATCAGCTGAGAAACAAGTCCGTCGAGTCCTATGATTACCTGCCATAAGTAGATAAAAGGATGCTTCCAGTGCAGCTTGTGTGACGAAAGTATTCCCAAAGTCCAGGCTTTTTCAAAACTGTGAATATGTCTGGGACGAAATTTTCCGTGGGTGCTACCGTTAAATTTACGATAAATTCAGAATTATTCACGAATCATTCCCTACTGCTCCATTTTCTAAGCCTTTATCCAATATATTAGGTGTAGAGACATTTAGCGGTACGAGGAAAAGCAGCGCGCTTCTATCCGTTCCCATCAGTTTTTTACACTGTTGTCCAATATAATTCACCCAGCCAAGTGTTCATTCCTTGGCGTAAATACGGTACATTGATGAAAGACAACCTACACTGAGGATGCAACAGACAATTGGTTTCTATCAAGAGATACCCTTCAGTGAAAAGAGTGGATGCATATATCTCTGGATGAGTTTTTATTGGATAGCCGAGTATCCATATCACACCAGTATATCCGTTAGAGCGCGTTTATCCAACAAGGGTAAAGAATATTGAAAAGCAGGCTCAAAATTTTCTGGCTGAAATCGCCGATGTACAATTAGCAGATTGATGCTTCTGCTTCTGACCCTTAGGGTTTAGATATCGCCATTCTTAAGTACTACGTGCTGTTGTGCGCCAATGCCATATCATCTATAATTTACCATTTCCCCAAGTTCTATTTCCAATGGTTCAAAATTAGGAACAGTCGATTTGGAGAAGAACAATGACTGTGTTTGACTCGAGCAAAAGCAATCTGAGCGGTTTCAGAACACTCGAGGCAAGACCGAGTCATTAACGATGTTGCACGTTCGTCCACAGTCACTCATCCAACATCACAAAAGGAATGGCCACGCAATCCCATCGCAGAAAATCACCGAGTACCGAACGCCGACGGAGCACACTACGGTAAGTCATTTCTACACGAACATGCGCATTGTTCACAAGTTTATAGTTACTCGCATTGTTGTACATAGGTGACGGAAGAGTTCGCCATGTTCGAGTACGAGCAGCGACGGCCTCAAAAGCACGAAACTAGTAGGCTGGTGACACCACCTCCAGCTAAGAGGTTCCAAGCGCATAGGAAGGACGAGGTAACACAACTGCTAGCAAAACTACAGCAGTTCCTCCTTTATCTCTCGACTCACTGTGAATTTAGGAGATGTTGGAGCACTACGACTTGGAACAACGTCAGACCGCCGGTCATCCTCCCCACTTCACGCAAACCTTAGTGGCAGCCGTAGCTGCTGATGGAGAAACCGCGAAGTTTGAGGGAATTGTGACGGGTATGAACAAGTCCATGAGAGGGGTTGGAGATCTTCAGAATTTCCGGTTTATTGCGAATTGTTTAGGTTGGCCTGCACCTACTGTTGAATGGACCAAAGATGGAGAGCCCTTCACAAGAACAACTCTTCCTGATGTCGATATTAGCAATATCGGTGGAAGAGTTTCGTTGTCCTTCAAGGTATGTAGTCAAAAATAATGTATTTGGAAAGGCGCAGATACACAGAGTAGTGGGAAGAGGCGCCGTAGCCTTGCTCACAGTCGATGGATCGATCCTTACGCGTGGTCAACCAGTTCAGTGCGCGGGGTGTCAGAGTTTTAATTAATTTTCCGTATAAGGTCTGCACGAAACGAAAATTAGAGACAAATTCCTTTAATCTTTCACTTTGCTTTCCTGAGTCTTTTCGACTTTTTTATATTAGAAACCATAAACGCGATAGAATAGAGACCGTAGAATAGAGACCCAGAGGCAAGTCGATGTAGAAAGTTCTCAACAGAAAAAAATTGTTCGGAATCGTTCGTCACTCCTCGATTTTCGTCCGATTCCGAATAAGTCAAAAAGTAAAAAGTAAACGAATATGTATAACCTGACGCATATCAGGAAAACATGAATACTCAAAAAAAAAGAGTGTGTTACGGCTATGGAAGAAAGTAAGGAGAGGCAGTACTCAAAAAGCCTGGGAACTGTGTTTTCTATGAGATTGAAAGACGCAAGTCCCATCCCACAGCGTCCTCGTACAGAACACAGATTTTTAATCAATAGTTCTTTACCAGCAATGTTTAAATCCATGCAACACCAATGCATATCCATGCAGACCCCATGCGTCCCCAAATCCGATGCAAATTTGATAGAGAACCCACGAAAAACCCACGATTTCCTCAATCCTGTGCAAGGTTTTGCATGGATATGCATGGATTTTGCATGGATTTGAGCATTGTTGGCAGAGAAATATTGATTAAAGAGAACTGTGTATTGCACAAGCCCGCCTGCCTTAATCGTGGGAATTGCAACTTTCAATCTCATGCAAAACACCTTTTCATTAGGTTGTTGCGAAATCGATGTCGGATTTTGACAGTTGACTTTGAATCGTCATAACTCGCCTAAAACTGAAGCTTTTTCCCAAATTAATAAGTTTCCTGAGTAGATTTCCTGAGGAGTAGGGTTTTTTTTTGAGATTCAAATTTTTGTTCTACGTAGTAAAACTGATCTCGGATTAGCTTATGAAGATAAAACGCTGACTTGTATATCGACTATCTTCCGCAAGTTATTGAGGCGCACAAACAGGAGTTGCTACGCTTCCGATCAAGGCCCTGGTGAAAGGAACTGTGGCAGCTATGTACGTTCTTTCTTGCTTACAACAATACTCAACCTCTTTCAGAATTGCCGTACAATCCACGGAGGCAAGTACATGTGTACTGCTCGTAATGCCAGCGGTGTAGCAACCAGCAGTGCCCAACTGGTCATCCGACGTGCGTTTTCAACTGTCTTGCCGTTTTTTTTTCTGCAGACTTGAAGAGCTCATCCCTAAATTTGTTTTGTTTTCAATCTCGATAAACAACGAAATTCCCTATATTTAGCGAAGACGGTCGCGCCAGACTTCATTCAAAGACTCATTAGCGAGGAAATGGTCGAAGGCGACCAGTTGAAGTGGACAGTTAGGGTAACGGGCGATCCACTACCGAGGGTATGTTGAACAGTATAATAAATACATATAGAACATTCTATAAATATGCACATGTAAAAAACAGTATCTCTTTAATGTTAATCCATATGTAAGAAATACAATTTTCCTCCGGAATTCCTTTACATTTTAGCTTCATTAACTTTTGAGCCGGGTTTTTTTGACAGGCTTTCACCTTCCTTCCATAAATAAAAACCTTCAAATTTCTTTAAGTTTGGAAACGTTATTGTGAGACCTCACAGATTTGAAAACTATTGTGTCTGAACATTCAACTCCGCAACATTGCTCCTCCACTACGTAATCCTCCCTGGATTTGCCTGCTTTCCGCAGGATTTTCGGCCTATTTTAGTTTTTAATCGACCTTCTTTATCTCTCAGGCTTAGCCGCATTCCGAAACAGCATCCAGGTCTCGTTAAGAGCAGTCTCACCTGAGGAGCATTGACACATGCGTACCATATGTAGTTCAACACGCCGACGATTCCAAAAATCTTGTGTGTTTTACACGATCAAGGTTTAAATGACAAAAACTCAGGGGCGATACGTGGGCGATACTGCATTTTTTTGCTGGAAAATATAGCATTTCCCTGATTTGTGTAATGAATACTGTGCAAAAACGATTTCGGTGGAGTTCAGGTATCCATTTGCAGGTTACTTGGCTCCGCGATGGTATTGAAATTCCCGATTGCGAGGAGGTTCGAATAATCGACGTGAGTTCTTCCCTAATATGAGAAGAATTATTGCATGAGTCAAACCGCTTCATCATCACCAGCGCGATAGAGCAACATCACTGAGTTAGAGCTATGGAACAACAGGACAGACAGAAGAGATCCATAGACTGGAATTTTTTATGTAAGAGCGAACATTTGAAGCAGAGGTCAGGCTTGCGCAAAACCATAACGAGAGGGGTTCTCCTATTAATTGCAAAATGAGTCAATGCTTGGTGAGATACTGCACCTTTTTCGTTCAGATGACGTGTCGGTTCTTTGCTTTTTCACTGCGTAGGCTCAGGTGTTCTGTGAGGGAATCTTCGGAGTCTTGGAATACATACACAGCACATAGCTATGTTCTCCCACTTTTCTGCAGCACAATGTTTATTTCTCTGTGAATTTTTTTCATGCTTGTTTCAACGGTCGCGAATTCCTCCTGTCTTCTTGAGGCTTTTTCATGCTTTGGAGATTTTGGAGCCCCACAATCCTGCTGCGGAATTCCTGGCCCAGTGTCTGAGTATAGAGACGCAGTCTTGGACTTTAGTGCAGCTACACCCCAGCAACGTATTTTTCGCTCTTCTTATAGAACATGCCATTGGAGCTTCTCTGGATCTTCGATCACATCTACACGGCATTTTAGACTACATGCATGCGTCTGTGGCGCGTCAAACGCGGACTCCAATTTGGAGCTTATTCCATGAAGATCGCTCAGCGCGCCATGTAAGCACATCTCAAATGAAAATACCGCGCTGCAGGCGCGAGGTCACAACCGCGTGAGTCTCACCTGCGTCTCTAAGCTGCGACTGGGCCAACCCTTCGGCATATAGACGGATGCGCGTCAAACGCACGCATCTAGTATAAATTTATCCGGTTATGACCATTTGTTCTGTGGAACGGGTGTTCTCAGGAAATACCCACGACCCATGATGAGGTAGAAATAATATATTGGTAGTTTGGCTTCTCTTTTTTCCTTGCATTACCGAAACATTTCTTGCAAGCTGAGGTGGACTTTAACATCGGTGGAAAAGGTGTCCAAGGCTCCTGCAATATTTCTGCGTTACTGTCTCCACTTTACATAAGCACAAACTGAAAAATATTGCTTCAAAGAGGATTCACAATTGTAGGAAAAATTAGCAGTGTCGCTGAACCCACTGAAAAATCCCGTCGTTAGAAAATGCTTTTTTTTTGTTTTGAAGGAAGGAGACGGTGTGCACTCGTTGCTGATTGTTCGGGTGGAAATTGCTGACAGTGGACAATTCACGTGCTTGGCTGAGAACGTCGCTGGAGAGGTGGGAATTCCTAGTTTTTCCGAAAGTCGTCGTTAAACGTTTTCGGTTCGAGGTATACATGCTGGTCTCACAAAAGTGCGATGTTTAGGCTCGCAGCACAGCTGATCTCGTGGTGAGACAACCGGGCAGTCGCCCTGGCAGCTACTTTCACATCACTAAGGTGACCCAGGAGAAACAGGTTTAGTTCACTCTTCTTTTCCTTACCGACATTTCTCTGGGCGGACTTTGTGCTGGGAGCCACTCTATTCGATCTTTTCAGGTCCAAGGGGAACATCCGGTACGCAACAGTGCCTTCACCATCGAGAACCCACCTCTACAGAGTGCGATGTTATGAACAACCTGTACTATGTGAGACGCTGACTCGAAGTCGTTGAAGAAGAATGGCTCAGAATTTGTTTTTCCTCGTGATCCCGCCTTCTTAGTTGCAAATTTACACGCCTGTGTCGTAGATTTTCTCTGATCTATACTAATGTACTGTATCAGTGGGCGGGCTGAGGCGATCTTCGGCCATCTCTGCTTTACCACATCTTGAATGCTCTTTCCTCGTGTAAATGTCACGCACCCAATTAGAAAACGTTTAGTGATTGAAGTGTTCAAAGAGGTCGTTCTCTGTTTTTTTTCTTTTTTCTTAAGCTCCTACTGCCGTCGCGTAATGATTTCATGGCTTTTTCAAGGAATATATTTTCAAAGAAAGCGTAGTGTTGGCATTTTACTCCCCCGTTTTGAGAAATCCTGCCCCTGCCGACAATTGTTATCGCAAGCGGAGATCCTTAATACAGCACTCCAGGGCATTTATCCATCCTGATGCTCCCAGCTGTTCCCACTCTATTGAGGCCTCACCGTTTCAAAGACCTCTTTTCATTACTTGAATAGCTTTTCCTCCATAACGCTATAAAAACAGAGTGCACTATCAGAAATGCTGGAAAATGCTTCTTTGTTATCATAGAAACGGCATTCAGATGATGTCCTAGCTGAAATGGTGTTCTCGCAGTACTGGAATTGAGTGGGTACATCATCAACATCACTCTGAATAATTTCCTCACCAGCCTGTACAATTAACGGCGCCCCCATGTCACTCTTTTTCGTTTTTTTTTTCGGATTATGGTTCTCACGCCTAATACATAGAGCAAGGTTTGAGGGAACCCCCTCATGAATTTTCTGGCTGAAGATTCCTTGGCAACAACTGGCTAGCGATTTGCATCGCTTGCACCTTTTTGAAAGAAAAATTGCCGAGTGGGCAGAATCTAATCTGAGTGTGAGACAAGTTTTTCCGTGGACTCGCAATGCTAAGATGTCGAATATCCCAACGAAAAAAAAAACAAAGCAAAGATTTGGAGAACTAGATCGAACTACCCTATAATAGCACGAAACACATTATTCCCCTATTAAGCTCGAAGGTAAAACTCCACCTTGCTTCCCTGGTGTGAGGTAAATCTGATTCTTCCTTAAACACCGATTTCAGATTCCAGATTTGAACTTACAACTTTCCAGGGCAGACTCACTTTATACTATCAGCAGAACTGGGTCTGTAAAGATCTGCTTTCCAATTTACTCACTAAAACTAACGTGTTGAGTCGCGTGTGACCGCGAGCCTAAGAACATAAGACATCTTACAATTAGATCAAGCTGCAGCTTTGGCAGACACCTTGCACAGGGGGAGAGCTCCACCCTAACACTCAGTGAAATCTGCAATTCTGTGGTTATCGATGTACCACATTGAAATAATCCTAGACATCCATATCCTACTGACATTTCAATCACAAAAAACTAAGTGAGATACTTTTTAGCCTTCCATAGTGCACCTGTGCCGCAAACGCAACTTTGCAGCACCTGGCGCGGTGAACATTCGCGATGAATCGAATAATTCCTTAGGTTCGAGGTTTACGATTGAAATTCATAGATGACTTTATAGAGAATTATATGCAGAATGGGAGAGAGGCACACTATGTGGTTCGATTGGTTTTAGTTTCGTGAACTCTTCAAGGTAAATGCGTTGAGAGAGTCTGTGAAGCAGAATGGGAGGGCACTTTTTGTAGTCGACCCCCACCTTTGGGACGAAGTTAAAGTTACAGCGAAATGAGCTTTCTGTTTTCCCTCATCATCATTCACAATTTTGGAGGCAGCACGAGTCGGAAGTCGCGCCTCTTTAGTCGAAGTGTCAGTTGTGACACCCCTGCCAACGTACTACAAATGATATACGAACAAAAAGAACTTGACTCATCAGCGAGCACAACGTCGCCACCGAGCTCTGGGCATTAGTATGCCGTCCACTTGACTCTGGATAGATGAAAAACCTGGAAACCCGGTATATCGATGTGGCCTGCCGCTACATTTTCAATCAGTTGTATGTTTTATTAGAGGTCGTCAAATGAGTTTGGGAACGAATAAATAAAGATGAAGAGTTATTCCTTCTTAAATGAAATGAAAGTGTGCGGATTATTCAATCATCTAAAAGCTTTTCCAGAAAATACCGATCGTGTCTTGGAAAGTACACTCCAAAACGACATGAAGGGAGACGTAACCTCTTCTTTGTCCAGCAAGGAACACACCAAGTCCCCATCAAGAAATTTGATCGCTTCCTTCTGAATCATTCACGTGCTGGTGTTCATCAAGCAGAGCAGCGCTGATCCAAAGTTTGTTGTTCAACAAGTTATTCGGAGGCAACCATCCCTATACGTACGCTCATCTAATCCGAAAATTGCAGTGGTTTCGAACCTAATATGCAGAAGAAAACCGGTGAACAGGCGAAAACAAATACGCGCATCTCAGCGCCATCTATTTGATGTCGTCTGATGTATTGGGTTGGGCAACAAGTTCGTGGGGTTTTTTTTTTCAACTCAGTTTTTCACGAGGATTTGAACTAATTCCGACAGCCTATCATAGATCTTCTTGTAGCTCTTGTTTTGCTCTTTACGGGTAACATAACCAATTTCCCCAATTCCCGCCATTTCTCATTTTCTGTCGCCTGAAATGTGACCCTCCAATTCGACAAGAGCGTACATCTCCGACACCTCCAACCGTTTGTCTACAGTAGTGGAACAAATGCAGCTCAACCTGCTGGGGATGTTAACAGCATCTAACTGAAAGCCACTACTGTTAAAGGAACAGCGCAGAACTGGATGTTTGCTACAGAGAGGTTGATTTTGTGCTGGAGGATGCACCTTTTTCTGTACGCACAGTCCCTAGAGTTGTGAGACAATTTTTCGCAAGGACTTGCTCTAGATATGAAGAAGAAGTGCTGCGGATATTAACTTTAAGAAAACCAAAGTTCGACTGGGTCCACTTCGTGAAAATACACTGAATGCTCAGAAAAACCGCATGAACTTATTGCCCAACCTAATACGTATCTTGAGACGATATTCTGATCCTTTCCAGTGGTTTTGTCTACCTTTCTAATCTCAAGTAGGAGCGATCCCAAGACGGCACATTTGATTCCTCGAGATTACTTATGTGTAGTTACATAGTTACAAATGAACCCATTGACAACGACACCTTTTCTTTGCGGGTTTCCATATTTCCTCATGTTCTTGCTCATTTCCCTGCTCCGGAATCTTTATAAAAATTTGAATGTAGATCTTTACAATCACGTCGCCTTACGGATAATATGACTTTACCTTAAAAGAGAACCTATTAGAGCAGCAAGGCGGTGCTCACCGGAGAGCCGCGCGGTCGTCAATGTGTATGTTTTAGTGGTTAACTGTAGTAGAGCAGATAACTGTAACTACACATCGTCATGTCATTGTTTTTCTTCCTCGTATTTGTTGTTGGCATCGTATTTTTTTTTCGCCTTTCATGATACTGTATTTTTTATGGATTCCTCAGGGAAAATTTTACCTCGTTTTCCTTAAAAAAAACTTCTTTGCGAACCCCTCAAGAGATTGGATGTTTGTTCTGCGTATGAAATAAGTGGCGTTTTATGGTTTTAGAAGGACGTGGATCGTTTCCTGACTTTCCTCTTGAAAAGAGATTTTTCTTGCTGTGTTTGGCTTCACAGAAGTCAAATTCATCTACACATCTGTAGAAAGAATCAAAACATAAATCCTCGATAGGAGTTAAAATTACTGCACAACCATCACACAGTTTCAAAGTACTACCTTATTCAAGAGGTACTAATGCGAGAGACCATAATATCGCCTAATCCGTTACCTTAGGCAAGCCTGGTATACGTCGGCCAAGGTGCGATAAATAGCCGGCCTCCAATATTAGCAAAATTTACAAAACTCAGAAAACGGAGAAAAAATCTGCGAATCATCGTGGAATGCACATTTGAAGCAGAATAAGTGAAGTTCGCACCGTGAATTAGAAAATTTTTGAAAAAATATGATCGGAACTCAGAATCTGTGTGAAAACATTGGAAAGTACCAACTTCTTGAATTAATGACGAGGCGGTTTGGCTGACTAAGGCTTCAGAATTTTGTGAATTCAGAGTATTATTGTTCATGCTGTCAAACGTGGTGAAAGCATTTCCTCCAAGAATCTCTTATTCTTGTGGCGACTTATTGGCGGATGGTGGCGCCTTAGACTCCTTGGACTTTATAATAGTCCGAATGCGCAATAAATGCGGTGGTTCAGTGGTTAAATATTTATTGTAGATACTGTACAGAAGATTGAGTGAGATAAGTGAGTAATGTGAGAAGAGTGTGCCTTGCACGGCTTACAGCCTCATTCTGCCTAGCAAGTATCATCTCAAGCATAAGACGGGTCAGTCCCGCCCCCTCCACATGAGGTACGATATGAACGGTGAGCATGGATACAATGGGGATAATCGATTCGTCGATGATAATTCTTATCCTGAACATCAGCAAAGTTGCGAAATCCTTTAATATCCGCGGCAAAATTTCGCAAATCCCTAACTTTGCAGCTCATTCTCTCATAAATTGGTAGTGACAGGTATATACAACTTTCACAAACCTGAATCCACACGCTGCTGAAGAGTACCTTCAGCGAAAATTTCAATTCTACCACTTTCTAACGTTTTTACAGAAGCTCAAAATGAGTGACACCATCGTTTTTGAGCTCTAGTGGAGTTTTATGTGCATCGGCTAAATACTGATCAAAACGTAAGTTAAAGTACAGTTTATGCTTGTAATCGGCAGGTGAAAGGCTTCTATAGATGGCTGTTCTGCAAATTGACCCTAATTGTGTCCTAGGGCGATGATTAGGGTCTGCCAGAGGGTTTTCGCGCGCTGTTCAGCTTACTTTTGAATAGCACAGTGAAGTAAAATTCAGATAGATCTTGTAATTTCCTATCTAGCCGTGCAAAATTATGAAAAAATTTCGGGTTTGAACCAAGTTACGACAAGGCGACGATAAGGGACGGTGCCGCACCGTCACTCACAGTTGGTTTTTCAATGTTCATGCCAAGTATTGTATTCTTACACGTGATTATTCATCTCTTAATAACAAAGTGTAAGATAAAACTAAAAACAGGGTGGGCCAAAATCACGATAACAACAAGGATGATGTCGCTTTTTGCTTAATTAGAGGCGATAAACACGATTCTTATTACATTGTTCCAAGCCACACACAACTTCGTTTTCTGTGCCACTCTTTGTTTCTTACCGTGATATTGACGCGGTCTATATCAGGAAAAGGAAATAGAAATATCATGCATTTACATATATTTTATAACATCATGCTAGAATAGGGGCAACACTTCGAAGGGCAAGGCCTATTTATCTGGATTAGCCACTGACAAACGACCGACCACCCGGGGTGCACCACTTCTAATCCTATCCGATTGATGTCATTTTCAGATAGTGACGCCACTGCTATGTACGTATAGCTACACTAGTTAGCCGCTATGGCTTTCGTTTAAACTTTATTATCATGGAAACTCCGTAGGAATCATGTCTCTGCTCTCGGAAATAGTGAACACGTCTAGTGCGCTGCCTGCTTTGTCTGATAAAGGAAGCCTTCTGCAACCGTGGGCTACTTATCGTGGTCAGCAAAAAACGCTAATGCACAAGCTTCTATTCATCCACCACTACACTTTCATACAGCGGCAGCATGCTGATACCAGAGTGCCAAGGTTCAGGATCCTAAAACCACTATCTCACCACCAGGACCCGAACCTCTTTGGAGGCTTGGCTCCACTTCCACGATCTGCACCGTGTGCTGTACTTTCAGTAGTATTTGAGGATGGAACAATGTTGGTTATCCAAGACATTGGATACTGTGAATTTCGCAATTTTTCGTCCTTCTACAAGGTTAATCCCTATTACCTTGCCGTTCATCGATTTATTAAATGATGTTGCCTGCACAGCACATAAAAATCAAGGATAAAAACGAGCTGCACGGTTGATGAAGAACCTATGCAAGCAGAAGAGCACGGGGCGGACTCTGTCCATAGTTGGTGGGATGGAACTTTTTTTAAAATTTTTAAGGTCGTCAATATATCAATATGTATACATAAACGGAAAGAGGAACATTTATACTTGGCATTTTTTCATCAATTCCTTTCGTTTCTCTAACCTATTAGCGACAGAGCTGCTTCAAGGTCAGCCACACTTCTTCATCAAGAAGCAATTTCTGTCCCTTCCCATTCTCACTGATCTTCTTGGATTTCTTCTGATATGAGGTGTGAATCGGAGAGAGCATGATAACCAACATTGGAAATTTGTCGCTGTTATGCAGGGGAGAGGATAGTATATTATGAGACAGTGTGGAGAAAGCCAGAAACTGGAGCTGCCGTGGCTGGGTCAATTGGCTGACTTGGAGTAAGCCTTTGTAAAACGTCAGCTCTCTTCCTTCATGCCTATTCACTTCGGAGAAGTCACTTTGGTTTGTGTAACAGCTTAATCAGCAAGCAATTAAAACTTCAAAAAAGAACAAGGATAGATAGTGTTCGTGATCTTGCGTCTTCGTCTCCGGCTCTTGCGCAACAACGGTGCAACTACTTGTGGGTTGGGCTTCGACTATGGGTGCTATCATCGTATCCTGCCTATAACAATGCTTGGAGCTGGCAGAGTATGATGAGACGTTTGACCAAGTATATACGTAGGTTGAAGAGCTGGATCCACCTTTGGATCTGTTACGACGACGGTTACGTCGACACGTTAGGTCATCAAATAAAGTTTCATCATAACAGCCTGGTTCAGAAAGCAAGCAGTAGAAAGCTCAACAAATCGGCAGGAATTTCCAGAATTTTGCTGCGTAATAACCAAGGTAACGCTTGCGTGGAGCTTTATGTCAGGAAAGGGCTTCACGGTCCGGTTTTGCGATTTATCGATTGAATTTACGATTACTTGTTGATTTGTTAATAATTTGTTAATAAAATTAGTGGTCAATCAAACCTAGAGCTCGGTCGCATCACTAACTCCAGATGCAACGCTCCGTACCGATGTAACATCCTTGAGGTATGCCAGTACATAATTGATGGCAAAAAACAGCAAAAACATCATCTGGTCACTAAATTGCCGCTGAATGACTGACTTCACTGCATGCGAAAGAGGGACTAGTATTGACGGTCGCTCTAAAAGCAACATCCACTTCCAGAGCCCCCACCTGTCAGGTTTTCATCCCACTGTAATGCATTCGTACTGCTTGCACGTTTTGAGTTCAGTATTACGGATATATCTGTCCTTGTTGTTGAGAAATTCGCCGTGTATCAGTCCAACCCATTTTGAATGATCTCCTAATCAACTGCACCTTCACTTCCTCTTGGAACTCCTCAAGATAGAGGTAGTCCAAAATCGCCATATGGGCGGATCTCAGCGGCGCAGCGGGAGTGATCGTAATCAAGCATATGCACATAGCGAACCCCTCGCAGACGGGAATGCCTTTGAGACGAGGGCGCTTCCCTCACTAGAGCTGACCCAGTTGCATGTGCGCCACCCA
>KN726161.1:0-14772 GCA_000816745.1 Ancylostoma duodenale
CCCAATCCCCATTTTACCCCTCCACTGCAAGAAGTACTGCAGGGACTTCGTCCGACTTGTTACCCACTCGGCCACCTCACCGCGGCTGCCATGCTTGGAGCTAGGGCTCATGATCGCGTAACCATACGGAACCAGGTTATTCAAAAATCCGTCTGCAAACGTTCGATAGTCCATAGGAAAGCTAATCACGGCAACCACGGTCGGTTTCAATGGCCAAAGTTCCATGAGTCCAAGCCAGGACTCCATTGACAGGGCACTAGAAAAATCGGTACTATTCAACCACCATGGACCTAAACTCTTCAAAAAATGTTTTCGACTGAAACTTTGCATACGGGGGTTATTTGAGGTGCTGAACACGTATATCGTATCCATTTTGCACCGCAACGCCATTTTGGAGGGTTGCGGTAGGTGCATGGTAGCATGCTGTGTACACCTACCGTAAACCTACAAAAATAGCGTTACGGTGCAAAATGGATATGATATTCGTATTCAGCACCTCAAATAACCCCTATATGCAAAGTTTTAGTCAAGAAGACCTTTACAAAGATCTTGGGCGCGTGGAAGATGAATGAAACCAAAAATTCTTTGGCGTGCTCTCCTGCGCGCATCAGGACCATTGGGCAAAAATGATGTACATAAATTAACATCGCCTTAGACAATGTTACCAAAAATGGATGTTTCGTCCCGATCCCCGGGGTTAACCTCTTGCACTTCCCCTGTAAGATGAGCCCAACTTCAGGGGCTTGCCTATTGACAAATCTTCTCGGCAACTGAATGAAACAGCGATGACATTAAAGCGCTAAGCCTTCAGGTGTCAACTCTATGTGGACAAATTAAGAAGTTTGCTTCCCAAACAAGCAACCTGTACGGATTTCTGAGAAGGAGCAGTTCCATAAATTTGTCACAGCGCGTGTCTAATCGAAATTAGTCCAGGTGGTTCTTCGAAGTGGTCCTACTATCTCGAAAACAATTTATACCTATCTAATGTTTCCAAGTGCCATGTATGAGTTCCAAGCATTTGCTGGATTCATTAATATGCCATTTTGGGAAACAATAGTTCATTATATTAAAACATTAGTTCTCGTTATAGGAACAGTGAAAAAATGCCACCTGAAATTTACTAATTTGCGAGAACTGCATTGATTCGAGTCCTTACTGTATTGTTCACTCCTTTTTAAACAACTGAAATCTATGTAACAGTTCTTCAGAACAGGGTAGTATTAACACACGAGAACAGAGCGTGGATTGTAAAGTGATTGGAAGGATGGTAAAAGTGAGAGCTTAGTATCATGGACAGAAAGTAATGGTTAGTAAATAAATATTCTACAATTATGTATGTGGATCCGCATACGTATGTGTACAAGTTGGAGGCGTCTAAACCAAATACTTCACAACCGTTACCAATATGTTGCTGAAAGAATAATTCAACGAGGCCAGAAAAAAACTAACAAATCAGTGGAAAGCGAGGATTTTTATTGTCCTTGAACCCGAAGTTTGCTAATGACTATACGACCAGAATTTTATGAATATTCAGAATTTTACTTCTCTACGCACATAGATTGACAATTTCACACTTTTTTTTATTTTACTTCTGTGAAGCTTGACTTTTGATGGAGTTAAGAATAGTGAAAGGATAGCAGTATGAAATCTTTTCGGGGATCTCAACTTCATCGTAAGAGTGCATCCAGAACGTGTGCACTTCATGAGAAATTATCTTCATTTGGCAAGGAGCACTTCGCCTATGGGAACTGCTTTCCACTGCAGTACATAGTACTTCAATAGGGTGATGCGAAGTTATAGGAAAAAACCAGAAAGCTCTTATCTGACAAACAGACAGCAGAATGAAGCCATATTTAGATGAAACGATCCGATCGAAGGCGAAAGTTGCTCACCGACCCTAGTCGCACTTCAATGAAGCTCATGACGAAGTTTTATCACAAATTTTTGCTGGTACTTTTGTTCTTGATTACTGTGCTCTACCTTTTTTAAAGGTTTAAGCGACCCGTCAAATACATTTATAAGCGAAGAATGGACGAGAGGGGTAGGGAGGAGAGAACTGCACGTATAGGGTGGCCCATGATTATGGTGAGACCATGCAAGCTTCCGCTTTTTCAATTTATTCTAGGTTGCTGCATCTTCCTCAAAATCACATTTGTTTGTTGGTTAGCTTTTGTTTATCATTTCCAATCCCTAACCTGCTGCCATTGCGAAGCTAACGCCTGTTTTTGGAACCATGGAGGTTTGCCCCACTGCGTTTTGAAGTCGCTGACGGCGTACAAGAAATCAGTTTTTTGCAGCGATTCGAATACATAAAGAGTTGGGGACGAATTCTGATCGAATTGGAAGTGGAAGGTGCGATATCGTCCGCAGAAAGGTAAAAAATGCGTGAAGATTTCAATGACTTTGATGATTGCTCAGAAGAAACCTCAAACTTCAACCCCTTAGATCTTTCGGATTTTTCAATTTCCGAGACTAGGGTCTATCAGAGAACCTCACAGAGATGCGAACCCGTTGATTTCCCCTCATATATAACTGCCGAAACGAACTTCATTTGGCTAGGACTGAGTTGACGATATCGATGGAGTGCCACCGCTAAGTAAATTCTCAAACGTCTTAGCATTGATGCACCAGCAGATGGATGATATTTTCAAACTCAATAAATAATTTTATTTCCTTTTTGTTCAACAAAGAACAAAAATACCGTGTCACAACGTCAGGTGAAGTTGAAATGCGTTTTAAATGAGTGTTTGTTTCTGTCACCATAATTATGGACCACTCTGTACACAAGAGGGAGAGGAGGGATAGTGGTATAGGGTAGGGACAACATTTACAGGATATCTAGGGCGCTACGATTTAGAAGGTATGAGAGATGGTGTGATTTCCGAAGCATATCTGGTAGAAATCCATGAGATTAGGTCCGGCGACAATATGCTGACGAAACAGCGCAAAAACTCAAAATAATGCGTCTTTCGGTGAAGAAGTGACACTTCTAAGCCTCTATAAGCCCTCGAATTGAAGTTCCTTATGAAATCCTTAAGATTGGCCGACGTCCATTTTCTCGGCTTACGACGCAAAGAGCGTGTAGGATTATGACGTTGTTGATATTCATGTTATTCGCTCTTATAAACAACTCTCCAAAATTTCACCGCAGCCTGGAGTTCTCCATCCCAGGCCTTCTAGTTTTTCGATGCGAAATCAAGAAGAGTTCACCGAAACAATATGATGTAAATAGAAGAAGTTCATGAGCAGCAATAAGTGAATATGTGAGATGAGCGCCAATGAGACACCCACGGTGGGGTTTGAAAATGTCAACAGAATTCTCGAAAACCATGCGAAACCCTTCAGAATAACAATGACTTGCTCTAGTTCTTACTCGTCAAACTCACTAAGTGAGGCAGCCAGAAAGGAAAACAGCCGGACCAATGGAGAATTACATTCGTAGGTGATGGAATTGGTGAATATAGTGGTGAATATACCTCCGGTTATATCGACTCACTAATCGCGTCCGTCATGCGGAAGAAGGGCTCGGCGATGTATATCGGCACAACGAAATGAGAGTGAAGAGTGAAGCACGCGGCATGTGAAGAATAATGAGAACGGAAGCATAAATGATCAACATGCGGAAAGTACGTTCATGGCCGGAGAAAAAGGTTGGGGAGGGATTACCTAGTGTGGCAGCATGGCTAATATCACAGAAAGCGAATAACCAAAGCTGAATGCTAGACCAACTCTTAACACACTTTTTTATATATCCTTTTGGGTAAAGAATTTGGGAAATCATTAGGAACCCGAGCTCTTACTTATGTGCGTAGTAGAGATATTCATGTCATGGAAACAATTTTGTTTTTATGGATCATCCTGGGTGCGCGCAATAAACAAATTAATTAATTAATTAGAGGCTGATTCTCGTGCAGTGGAAATAGAAGACGATTATCGCGTCGCCAGAAAACCTATTCTAGCAAAATAGTACACGTGGAATGCATTTGCGCCTAGCTGAAGCCTTACACATCGTGAAAGTGGAGATGGACGAGCATTTGATGCCAATTGTTGGCGATGGAATATGTATTTATGTGGCCTTCTGGTAATCGTATTACATAATTTGCGACCATGGTAACTGACTGACATTCTGAGAATATGGGGAAACAAATTTGCTCGGCGTCCAGTAACGTCCTGAAAGCTTTCCAATTAGGGTGGCCCAGGATGAGAACCAACGCACGTGAAGAAAGGCAAAGGCGGCATTTTTCCGGAAAAGTGCAAGATCTCAGCTCAAAAAAAAACTCAAAAAGCTAAAAAAAATGGCCGTCATCATCCGGAAAAACCAATGGATCAGTGATGCACTTGTAGTTGATTCGCTTTTTTTTCCTAGATCGAATCCACCTCTACAGTCACCGCTCAATTTTCTTCCTGCATATGAAAAGTAAGTGTTATTGACCTTATTCTAAACAAATATTCATTTCTAGAAAAAGTCGAGCTCACGAGGATGCTGAGATGAAGCGTAACTCTCCTCTTGCCAACTTTGCACACCTGAGGCAGTCGCCAACTATTTATTTTGTTGACTTTCTCTGCTTTTTTTGAGACTTTTAAACCAAAAGAATTGCCAGGCGACGCTGACTACAACGGTATGCATGGTTCCTTACAGAAGTGCCATGAAACACATTTCTGAGAAGCGTCTTTTGCTGAGAATTTGAGGTGCCAGTCGTGACATCTGCCACAAGAAAGAGCTCGGTGTTAACGATCGATATGACCTACTGCACTGCCTGTGGTGATATCGATCTTTGGCACATGGCGCGTCCCAGTGGCAGATGACTCAATGGACATCCCGAACTCTCCGCAAAAGGAGGGACTCAAAGTGGTTTTTTTTTCTAGCACTTTTGTAGAAAACACGCGAATCCTTGTGATCAGCGTGGCGAACCTTTTGATGTAAAATTCTCAAAATCAATTCTGACGTGCGACTTTGCCTTCAATTCACCTAAACCATCTATTTCGGCACATCAATTCGAGCACAACATCCTGAAAGACGAGACTTTCATTGAAAGTGACAATCCTGCCTTGAAAGTTCTGTTCGTGTGCAAAATGAAAATCCATAACTTGCTGCTATGACGTGCCCTGCTTATTAGTTCCAGTGCATGAAGCCATCCAGAATTACATCAGGAATCTCCACAAAATTCCCGGACAGCAGCGCGTTGGGGCACATTTTGATTGGGTTAGAGTAACATGAGATACAATGACGATCTCAACACAATAAGACCAGAGATGAGAGCTAGAATGGTTGATGTTTCTTAGAGGAGTCAGTGGCAACAGGGCTTCATTCGAGCTTAGAGGATGTCAATATTAGGTTCCACGTACTAATTTGCTACTACTGTGAATCCCACATGCTTCAAAAAAATCGATTTTTATTGAGACTGCACATGTAGACGCTTTCTTTCCCAGGCTGCTGTCAAATCAGACCTTCCCGAATAAATGAAAATAATTTCATCGAAAAAAAAAACTACTTAGAACTTCCAAGGGTATACCCATTTTCATTCTCTCAGCTATAATAAAAGAAAAGTTATGGTATAACTGTAGCGGTTATAGATTCACAAGTTTTCCTTTGCATGAGTGCATGTTAAGATTCCTTCTCGTTTATTACTTTTATAAGGAGTTTAGACACCGAAATAAGCCTTTTTTCGCAGTAACCGGTAAGGAGAAAGGCTCCGGACTGATTACTAAGTTGTGCACAAGCTCTATTGGTTTATACCTGCTTGTTTAGATATTTTTACGTTTATTCATGATTAATGTTGTTATCTATAATTTGTCAAAACAAGAACTTTCAGTGTTTAGATTTACGAAGAAGGTATGGACAAGAAGGTATGGAGAGGTAAGTTCAGGGGCTTATCTTCTTGTACATAGTTAGTGCTGTATGCGATCGACTTTTGTTATAGGCATAAATCTTAGTATTTGCTCATATACGTACATATGTACCACGTATTTATGTCCTCTTCCAGTGTTTCATCAATCTTCAAAATTTTCAATGGAATCGAAAACATGGAGGCGTACATATGTAATTCTTTGTTACTGTCTTCATCCCGAGCTCTTTGAAGGAAAGTGAACGTTTACCACAGAGATACAAAAGAATGTTTTCCCCCTATAAGGGAAACTCTGAAAAACTTCTTTTTAAGTGAAGGTCGAGGTAACTCTAGATTATGAATACTTCTATAATTTCTAGAAATAAAATGCCTCACTGTCAGAGTTAATGCCATGTCATTAAAGCGTTCGTTCACACAATCATAAGTAAATGTATTTTTGGCGCTTAAATGCGTGGTAAATGCGTGGTTCTACACAAAAACAAACGAAAGTACGAATTAAATTCTAAATTGAATTCGTACCTTCGTTTTTTTTTTCTTGGAAGGTCTCGAATCTAAAAAGGCTACGCTTTTTAGCATTTGCATTAAAGACATGAGAGCCTCAGCGGAAATTAGTAAAAAGAAGATGGAGTGCTCCTGGTTTCTTAATAGCTTCCGGAATTACAACATTTATTTTGTAAGATTGACGGATACTTATGCGTGTTTCCCGGGACGTCATCAATGTATTATCAAATCACGATTCCTCAGCTTCTTTGGATCATGGTGGTCGGAAATGTTCAAAAACACACTGATGGAAGAGAAACACTATTTAATCCAATGAAAATGCCAAGCAGGAGTGCTCGGCTTCTTCTTTACGCGAAGCCGAAAAGATCACTTCGGGACGAGTATTGCGCCCTTCCTGTTGATGTGAGAGTGTTGCTCAGGCTTAATAACTGCGGAAAAGCTTCTCAGGACACTGAAAGCAGACAGTCTGTCCCTGGGACATCGGCCTTTTCCGAGCTTCTAATTGAAGATAATCACTTTAGGGTGTGCATGCACATGACAATACAAGTGGGATCCATGAACGCCTCCGGAAAGGTACTGATCTGCCTACCATTTTGAAGTAGCCGAATTCTGCCAGCAAAGGTGAAAATACTTTGTACGAGGGACTCTCCTCAGATGACAAGGACGGGTAATAGTGAAAATAGCGAGAATAATGAATCCCGGCACAGGAATTATCACTTATCGCTTTTATCTTTCAGCATCACCAAATGCGTAGGGCATTCTATTTGGATGGACAATGAGTCCGTGCCGTTTTCCATGAGCATCGAAACCACCGCTTTTCACAAACGACATCAATCACAACATGTGATTTATAAAGCATCTTCTCTCCTCTACTAATGCTGCCAGAGGCAGAGCAGTTTCTCGGGTTCATCCTCGTGAAAAGACACATTGTTTGAGACGACTCAAATTCTGGTTCTTGGCCTCAACTCAATAAGTTGTCTGAGAAAGTAAAAGAAAATAGATGGTTGGTGAGGGCACCAGGTGTGAAGAGTTGGGGTGGCGGTCAAGACGCACGCCGCGACGCGACCGCGCCGCACGGGTGCGCTTCTCTTATCCAGGTTGCTCCTTGGAATTTAACGCACCGAATGGCATAGGTAGCCACTTCCTTACAGCTTGTGGGTTCCGATGGCATTCATGTGTACCACCCAAGCATAGAAAAGTTGTTCATTCCCCCCACAGCACTGGTCCTACCTTTGAAGGCTGCAGCCGCGACGCGCATAAGAATCGACCAATCACAGCCCGGCGGCGTGCCTCTTGTCACGCACCCGTAGAGTTGGCATGAGGGCAACTACGCTTCATATCAGCAGCTCGACTGTCGTTCAGGAGAAATTTGTCCGGAGGAGTCGCACGTTCTCAGTGTGAAGGGTCACATTCCATGCGACAGAAAATAGGGTGTAGCGAGTATTGAGCTGATCGATGATAATATTTTCAAAAAAAAAAAAAAAAAAACAAGAGCTACGTATGCATATGATGGTTCATGATATATAATCAAACGAGGTTCGAATCCCAGTGAGAAACAACATGGAAAAGCCTCGTTAAATTGTTGCCCAACCAATATATAGTGCGCTTCGAAGGAGGAGTATTTATCGTGGACTTCGGAAGCAACGCGGCCTTGCCGCACCGCTCGCGCTGGAATTGCAAGAGCAAATCATAGGTTTATTCCTTGTCTTGTTTGATGTGAACTATATATCAAAGAAAACTCGCTAACAACTAAGAAAACCCTATGGATTGCTATCACGGCGATGATGCCAGCCCAAGCGGCACGGTCGCGCGACTAGCTTCACCAGTCCACGAAAAAACCGCGACGCTCGCTGTGTGTATAAGGACATTGATAACTTCTGGAACAGTATATGCTATTGTCTCTACAGTAAAATTTGTGCAGAATTTGCATGGAAGGGGTGGAGTTGAGAAAGAGGGAGGGGGAGGCGCACATGAGTTTTCCAGGTGCTCTGTTCATGCAAACGTTGGAAACATAGTTTTACGGAGCTTAAAATTCATTCCATGAAGTTAGATTTGAGCTTGCATGGTATTTTTTTTTCTTGGCATCATTACTTAGTTTCCTGAAAATCTCCGTGTAAAACTTTCAATCTTTGCTGTTTCTACAAAAAAATCGCGAGTCAGAACCGCGTGATTGCCAAGAAACGAGGCTCTCTAGTTTATGGTGCAGCTGAAAGAATGCCAGTTAACGAACCTCTCGCAAACAAAGACATTGTAATTGGAGAAAATCTGTCTGCATTTCTGAGTCCATAGTCGGGAAAAACTAAAGCTTTTCCTTTGTACCTACATATTTCACGATTCTAACCTCTAGTCAACTTATCCGAAGGGAAACGGTGCAAAGATGTATACGAAGAAGTTAGTCCATGACCCTGTTTCCTTATATCCTAGAATGCATGAGAATTAGAGAAAAGTACGTAGAAGTAAATGCTTACGTAGTTTCGCAACAAAATGGCTCACTCTCTGAGAGCCCAAAAACACAAACGAAGGAGTACTCTCTGATGAACAAAATAATAAGGATAGGAGGCCATTTCCATAAAAAGAAAGCAAACAGCTCGGTTCCGTCCCTTACTGCACCCACAAATGGCAACTAACCGAAAAGCAAACCTCCCCATCCCTCTCCCACCCCCTCTTCTGCAGAATTTGTCTTTTTCTGCTAATTGGTAACCCGATTAAATGCCTAAATAATGATGATCAAATCTTGAGTCTTACAATGAAGCGAATGGCAAGCAGAATGAAGATGTGTGCTGCCCAACATTCTTTTTTGACCAAGATGCATTTTTATTTATTTATGCCACCGAGTATAAAACACAGACAACAAAAAACGTTCACTGGGTTTTGTCTCTCCCCTCCCTATCCTGGCATGTACTTCCACGACATCTTTCAAAGATGTTTTTGTCGTGTACAATGCGAAACTCTGGCGCCAAAGGGCAGCAACCAATTTGGAGCGATTATTCGAAATAGCTGTGAATGACTTCCAAAACGCTGTTTGGAAGCTGTGATTTCTAACTTTAAGTTCCGGCAAAGGCTTTCTCATCCATTTTCACCCTTTTTTCTACATGTAAAGGAGGATGGCGAGCACGAGCCTGAAGAAAGTCTATTTTCTTTGAAACTATGCGAGTGGACGTGATTTGTTAATGAAAAAAGAAACTACTTCTTTTACATTGGTACAAGGTGTTTCTCTGTCTCCATTAGTTTATAATAAAACTTCATTCCATTGATTAACTTCACTCCCTGCAGCGGCCTATGGCATAAACTTTTTAAACCCCTGTAGAAACACACGTACTCCTTTTTGCACACTGAGTCTGTCACTGAGGAAAATGATCAAGTTTTCCTTCGAGAAAAAAGATCAAGTTTTCCTTCTCAAGCGAGAAATATTAATTTATTTGGTTCGCGACTACATAGATAGTAAATGCTCTGCAAATTGCATGCGATGAATAGTTATAAAAAAACAGAAGTTCATGCAAGTTACTCGGTGTGTAGCTGACATGGAACGATGCATTTTCGAACAGCACAATTTCTTAGACGCCTAACGGGAGGCTAAAAGAAAAACATTAAAGCAACTGGGGACGATGAGCCATCGTGGACTTCGCGGCCACCATCCTAAATTTGTGGGAAGTTCAGGCGGCACGAAAAACTAGTTTGTTTTCCATTACCAGTAGAAAGCGAAACATGAATGTTTTTCGGCTTCAGAGTCGTTTCTATGGCAGAAATGAGGGCAACGTAATGAAAAACGTTTTCGTGTCAGGCGAAAACACATCCTCACCCTATGAGGCTGTCAATAAATTTATTTTCCCTTTGTTTTTATATAGCCAGGAACAAAAACAAGGCAGTCCCCTAATGTTATTCCAAGTGCGACTGAACTTGCACCGAACGAAATCGCGGAGTTTCTAACAGGGTTGTTTCCAATAGGGATTCCTTCTGCTTGAAATTTACGAACCCACCACCAAAAACAGTAGCTCCGAAGACTTATCGCTGTATTAAATTCTATCTATGGTGATGAAAACATCTGCAAGTCGGCCCCTTATAAAATGCTATGAAGAGGAAATGCTCGGTTTGCATGACTGTTATGAATCAATGTATGTACGTACTAGGTAGATATCACTGCCAGAAAATATTAGGTCGGTGCGAAATTAATTGCCGAGACGAACACTCCATTTCAAAGTACAAGGTGGGCCAAAATTATGGGTACCAGATATATTTAACTTCCTGAACAAAGAAGCTATAATATCGGAGAGATCTCTGGAAAAGAATGTTAGGTACTCTTACAGCAACAATAATCTACATTTGATTTCGAATGCTGCTCTATCAGTGTCGATATGGACCTTCAGACTTGCCAGGTAGGTGTTGTTGGCGGCACGCAAGTAGTGGTCGCTATCATTCTCGAGTTTTTATTCCTCCAGGCCCACCAACACCAATATGTGGTTCCTAGCATGCATTTGATCTAGGGATCACCCAGGTAGAGTAATCCGGTGAGCGGAGGCCGAAGGAGTTGGTAGGCCACGGACTGAAGTTGACGATTTGAAAAACTTCTGGTAGCACCATTCACGGACCTTCTTGTGCGCTTCGCAAACGGGTGATACTTGTTCTCATTCAAGAAATGATGTCTGGAAACTGAATTATAGTGAGCATCCATTCCTGCAGAAGTTGGGTTGAGATTGTTCAAATTCCACAGGAGAAGAAAGTTCATTTGTGCATACCTCAAAACGGCAATTAATTTCGCACCAACCTGATATAATACGTCAACACCTATGTATGTAACGAAATCTGGCACCATTATCATTCGAAATTTTTTTTCAAACTAGTCATAAGCAGCTTTTATGAGAGAGACCCCAAGAATACACTTCTAGAAAAAAAATTGCATGATATATCTACATTTTCAAGAAGAAGGGTCCAAAAACCTGGGTATTGTTCCTCGTTGGTTTGAATGCACAGACAAGAGTGGCCCTTAGGGTGTCAGTGGGTCCCACCACGGGAGAACGCCAGATGTCGCGCTTTGTCAGAAGTGATCGGGCGTATGTGAACCCGTGGTAACTTGTGAGTTCGGATAAGGCTGCCGTATTCACTGGTTCTGCAGAAAGTACTCGAAAATTTCAAATTTAGGAGTGTGGGCATTGCTTTGAAGAGGAGGAAAACATTCCTGGAAATAAATGAAATAAACTGGACAACGCTGAAGTCGAAGTGCTACGTCCAGAGCAACGTTTCTACAGTTTGCGTCAAAATTATTGACGCACCTAAAATGAGTCCGTAGAAAAGGTAAGATGAGAGAACATTCTAAATAGGTATGTACAAATTAAAGCTCATGTCTTGGCGATCAAAATAAATACACTCTTTTTCGCAGCAGGCTTCCTTCTCGCGTAGGTAGTCTCGAAGACGACGCGTTGGCGCATCGCCTCAGCGCCGCAACCGACTCACCTCGACTTTGTTCCAGATCTTGGACAGATAAGCCATCGGGAGATTGTTATTTCTGTGGATGATAGCACAGCTCTTGCCCACTAAGACGCCCATATGAGTTCATTCAGCAGACTGAAATTCGGCTCACAAGGAAGCCAACCTTCTGCCACTCTGAAGTCCTCCCAGTAGATTTTTGAAAATAGGATGCACCATTTTCGTCTCTTGCACAGGAGCCAAAATCTTACAGAGTACGTATGAGTTCATCATGTGATAAGAACTGTGCCCGGTAAGGAAATATCTCCATAAAACATTGCCAGGATGAGAATCAAGAAAATGAAAAAAAAATTTCTGTAGTAAAACATAGATGCATTTCCTTGGCGAGGATACGACAAGATTTGCAAACAAAGAGTGAACTTCACCCGAAGACCAAGACCTGCCACACTTCCCATAGGAGCCTCAAGTTCCTAAAGGAAAAGCTCTTTATAACATGGAACAAAAATGGACGAACTTCACTCGGGTCGCTTCGGCCGTATTCCCTCCTGGCATCTTCGTGGGTGCTCTTACAAGAAGAAAACGTGCTCCTGACAAGGGTAGGTTCTTTTTGTATTTCTTGGTCTTCGTCTCGAATAGGCACATGGAGAGCTTTGCCGGATGTTGTCTCTTTTACAGTAAAATTTCAGTGCGTCGATATTTATGACGCGCCCTGTCGAAATGATACATATATCTATCATTTCCAAAAAGTGTTTATGCGCAGCTGATTTCGTTGATTGACGTACCAGTGTCTACGGTGATGCTATTAAGATAGTCACGTGTACAACATGGAGGATTTCGCGATTGTGCGATTGCGGTGTTACTCTAATTGTGTTACTCTTTCTTCTGCTGGCTCTCAGTGAAGAAAGCCTTGCGAGGCCGTCGTGGACAAATGTTACTACAAAGCATTAGGATGGTTTTCAACGAGACAGGCGCACTACAACTGGCGCATTGCAACTATAATATATGCGTAGATTATGAAAACAAGTGTTAGGTTGTAGGGGAAGTTCTCGCGGTTTTCAAAGGTGTGCTTTTTGTTAACCCCACGCTGCTTTGCAGCAACCTGTCTTTTGTATATATATATGTAAGGATGTCAGGTATATGCGAGTTTATTATTACTACTACCTGTAAACTCCTGCACGAACCCTACCACGGAGATGGATTTTTCAAAACAGTACATCTGCGGCCTTTTAATATACTTCTTCAAATCTGGTGAGTCACCAGCCGCATCCAGTCGCCGTACTAACGCTGTATTTGGGGACGGCACCGTGTCCGTACACACTGCACAAGAGTGGTTCAGATGCGTTCGTATTGGCGGCTTCAACCTCAATGTTGTCACATGGCGGGGACGTGCATACGGAGTCGACAATGGTCGACTGCGGCAGCTGATGGATTTGGATCCACGCCAAACTATTAGGTTGGTGCGAAATTAATTGCCGAAACGAACACTCCAGTTCAAAGCGTTATAACTCGACTTGAACACAACGATCCTCATCGATTTAATCCATGTTCGATTCAATAAATCTTCCACAACAAATAACGGAAATGGCATGCTTCTGCAATGAAAATTGAGATTGCAAAAATCCAAAAACTTTTGGAAGGCGATTTCGGAATGCTCTAGATCAGCAGCCTGCTGCTCTCGCAGGTTTCCATCTGGGACTCGGAAAAAGTGATATTCAGAAAGGAAAAGGTCTGAGGAATATGGAAAATGGATGGGAATCTTGACACCTTACTGCGCCAGTTTTTGTCGGGTGCGTTTTTAAGTAAGAGGCTTATCGCTACCCGGAAGCAGGGAAAAACCTGATTCTATTCACCACTGCCAACCAAATCTACAGCACATTTTTGGATCGGTTGGAGAAGGCCGCAGTCAATCACACCCTTACAGGACCACCAAACTCCTGATACAACCACCCTAAAGAGAATATCTGGTTAAGGGAAAATTAGAAGTGGGAACACGTCTCTACCCATACCCACTCTCATTCCTTGTTATTGTACAGAAACCCGGCTTTGTGTACAGTCCTTATATGGTGTGGAAATGTCTCGGTTTGGGACGAAAAATTGAATTAAAAAAGATGTTACTGCAGCTGAGATGCTAGTCATCACTCAGATCGTGTGGTGTTCACGTCCGCACCTTTCTTACCCTGTTGATTGAGGTCAGATGTTTTGAAACTCTTGTATAGTGAGCGTCCACCCCTGCTCTCAACGTCCCGATGGTAAGATCCGGTTCAGGTTCCACCGCTGTCCTGAACGCCTGATCGGCAAGCGACATCTCGCGACCACGACCATGGTTGACTTTGAGTTTATAATCTTAGGAAGCAAAGATCGCCAACCCTTGGCTCACCGTCCGTTGAAAGGCTATTCCAAGATGAAACAAATACAAGATTACCGGGCACCTCCGATTTAGAATGTTCGAGTTTGAAGTCATTAATACGATACCCTGAAAATCGCGTCGGCCCATCATTTGTTCGCGGTTCTACAAAAATTTGCTGAAAAGAGCTAGCCAGAATATTCAAGCCGCTTTTGAAAGAGGAGGAAAAACCCTTTCAAAAGGTAACCCATGCTCTCTTGATGTTGCTGGAATTCCACAGAAGAGACGAGTTTATTTGTGCATACCCAAAAACGGCAATTAATTTCGCACCAACCTAATATGTGTGAAAGGACACAAGTCTTGGATGTTTACTTTGCCACGATCACCGATCACCTGCAGCTGGGCAAGGTATAAACGTTATCAGAGTAAGTGATCATGATCTGAACGAATGCGACCTCCAGCGATGTACAGAGGTGAGGTACTGAATTACCCTCGTACAGGTGTACACAGAACTGGCTGAAGTCCATGTTCACAGAGGATGAGAAGTGATGTCTGCATGTCAACATCAAGCAGTGCCGACACTGGGTTGAGAAGGATGAGGAGCCTGAGCCGTAGCCGAAGAAAAGTGATCACCTTCTGAAGGTTGTGGTTACGGCTTGG
>KN726161.1:15015-34083 GCA_000816745.1 Ancylostoma duodenale
CGAAAAAAAAAAAAAAAAAAAACGCAGAGAAGCTTCCGAATCACAACTCGATCCGATTCCTGCACGACGATGCTCGTCCTCACACTGCAGTAGCGACTTCTCAGATGCTACTCTACTTTGGATGGAAAGTCTTGACGTGCCCACCGTACAGCCCTGACCTTGCGCCAGAAGTTTATCACCTTTTCCTTTCGCTCTTTATTTACCTGCAAGAAAAAGCCTTCGATGATAAAGATGACTTGGATCGCTGGCTGGACAACTTTTTCGATTCAATACTACCACAGTTCTATGCCGAAGGCATCAAAAGGCCTCCCGAAAATTGTTGAAGAGTGATATGACGTGAAGGGGTTTCCCTCATTTTTTAATGCGTTTTCGTTATTTTAAAAAATCAGTAAAATGTAATGCTTCAAAAACCGCGAGAACTTTCCCTACAACCTAACATTTAGTTCAGGGATGTGTATATCAGAAACATTTCCAGCCTACATGCACTGGAGTTTAGGAGGGGTGCGGGTGACGAGCAGCGAACAAGCCGAGTTTCTGAGCCTGCTCTTGTTCTATGCTCTACCTTTACAACGTCATGATGCTTGAATGTTCATTGCCATATAAAGTCAGGACGGAAGTATAAGATATGCTCGAGGGCGAATGTTCAATTCTGATTGGGTCGAGAATTTTAGTGACCGGAGAAATGAACAATGTTGCTCTGAAGGAGCGATAAGCAGGGCTGCACGGCTCATTCTTTCGCGAATATTCAAATTTTCCAACCAGTTACAAAATGACTGACTGAATCATTTCATTTCCGTCTTTATGCTGCCTCAGACATACTTCAAATAATAAACTAGAAATAAACTAGCTTCTTTTCAGAAGGAATAATTCTGGAGAAAAAAATTCGTGAAAAAATCGACAGCGTATCTTCGTTGTCGATTCAACCTATGAACAGATTTGAAAATAAGAGGAAAACGAAAAGCCGGTGTGTTTTCATGGAGGTGTCCATAACGAGCTATGAGCAAACATGGTATTATGTGAAAGCAGACATATCTGGATTTGTGCGTCAGAATAAAACATAACATGGCGAGAATTGAAAGCAGATAACAGGCGCTGAAACCCCGTAGACGAGAGCTTACTGTTAAGATAGGACAAGACCGCATTTAATTTATGTATTCCGATACACAACGACATTCCCATGTTTTTTAAACTGCACCTTCCTCGCGTTTATCTGAAAACTTTTTTAAACTGAATTCCTTTTGCCTCTACCAAAAATATCGATGATGGGCACCACACGTAGTTAAAACTAGTAAGGCATGCTTTACACTACACGTAGTACTTTAAAATGAAGCGCTCCTCTCCCGAAACATGAGAGCTTTTTCCAATTTCACCCTTTCTAGGGGCACTCTTCGCAGTGTTTACATACGTCTTGCCCGTGGTTTACGGGTTCATCTTGAGCAAAGGTGGTTAAGCCTTGAGAATTGGGGATTCCAGCTTCTTCTGACGCAATCACAGCACTTCCGATGATCTATTTCGAGCAAATAAGGAGATTTGTTCGTTACTATTCTCAACAGTAGATGATAAGGATTAATGGGAACAACTCTTAGATTGTATGTCTGTGGAAGTGTGCCCACCTACATAAGATAACCATTGGAGAGTGGAATGGGGAGAAGATGGGTGAGGGGGGTGGGGACTTCTGTAGCGGGAGTCCTTAGTACTCGGGATTAATGTGATCTTCCTGCTTGTCCAGAATGTTTGAGTTCTCTGGACAACTCTTACGAGATCCTTGCACAAAATGAATGGATTTTTGCTTGAAAAACTTGCGTGTCTTCAATTACCGTGTAGGTTATTGCTTTTCCGGGAACATCCATGCTGATAAAGCCACTGATGATTTCCAGGGCCTCAAAGATGTCGAGTAAGGGAGCTCTGTTCTTTCTGTCCTTCTTTTTTTAGTCTGTGTGATTAGAGAGGATGTTGCGAGATCTGAAGAGCCAGTCGTTGGTTGAGTCGACATGAAAACACTAATTACTGCATTTGTTTGCCCGTGAGACGGGGTGGGAGGGGGGGGGGGGAGGGGTGGCTATGGGCGCTCTCATTATGCGTCCGTCGATAGTAGACAGCGATCGCGAACCTAATTACTAGTGTCAGTCGACAGAATACTCGAGAATACTTAAGCTAAGTAAATGAGCTGTTAGACTGAAGGGGTGGTGAATCACATTAACAGTTATAGGGCTGCACAACGACGTACATGCATGCTGCATGCGTACTTTTCCACGTAGGGCGAACATGGATTAGATGCTGGACTACAAGGCTATTCACGTGTAACGCGGAAATGAGGACGCTGACGGAGCCATATTATTGCGAGCAAAGGCCATGCACATGTTTTCGTGCTCAGGCACGATAGGAGGAAAGGAAATCTATGGTTCTAGCAAGTTTTTATAGAAGAATCGGAGTGTTAACCAAATCCAGGAACCTGTGAAAGCCAGGAGTCACCTGAGATCTGCAGCTGTTTTGTCAATAACTGCAATAGGACGTAAAATAAATATAAAACAAAACAGATATAAATAAAAGAGGTGAAAACGTGCAGTTTGAGTGAAAATGCTTGAAACGGGGTGAACATCGTAAAAGTCATGAACAAGTACAAAAAAGGCTACGAACCTCTCCGACGAGTCCACTAATTTGCACTATGATATAGTCGTAACGATAATTATTCTGATCCTAAAGACTCCCTCAGACATCTGACACAAGAGTCGCTATGTGAAATGATCAATATGACCAGTTGCCAAGCCTTATGGGTGATGCCTCTCAATGAACATCCCGAATTCTCCACAAAAGAAGAGGCAGAAAGATGGGTTTTTCAACATGCTTATAAGAAATCATGCACACCAATGTGACAAGCTTCTGCTGAAGATCCTTTCCGTATAAGTAGCTCGAGAGGTATTCCGAGGTGAGATAGTGCCTGTAACTGCCACACTGCTTGTAGATTTGTATAAGGCTGCTAAAAAGGCTTTGAGGAAAAGCTGGATCTTAGCGAGAGCTCACCACCAAAGCACGTCAAGAGATTTTTAGCTGGATTTTCCCCTAACTACTGGGAAAGTTCTTAATTTATGACACGTTCATTTCTTTAGGTAGGCTGAATACCTCTGGCAATTATTCCGATTCACGTAGGAAAATCCTGATGGGGTCAAAAGAAAAAGTAGGCTTTCCAATGGTAAGAACGCGCTAAGCAACGATATATAGATCGGAGCGTTCCCAAGAAGGGGTAAGTATTAGTTTACGTGGATAACAGCCCACGATGAATAAGATTATGCAACGAAGAAACACGTGGGGTACGTCCGCAGACCGAACATTCGCCTCTCACATCCATAAGCGCCGAGCTCACCGTAGAAGCAAAGGCATGCGGCATAATTGCCCGATCGATGTCTTGCAAGAATGAGGTACAGAGAGAAATTTCGCATATACACGACTATGCCAGTAACCGGGATCCACAAGAGCTGGTTTCATCGCCCGACAAGACTAACAATACTTAATTGGCCCCTAGTCATCTGAAATCATGAAAAACAATGTGTTTTGCTACATGCGCGCCAGCTCCATCGCGAGATTGCTTGGTTCGCCATTTATGCTTATTATTAATTATTTCGCGGCTTTATTCAGCAATTTCTGGCATCATACAAAAGATGGCGAAAAAAGAGCGAAGTGGAGCGTATTCATGGGAAAACAGATGAGATGCATTGCAATAAGAGCAAGTATACAAGTAACACTTAATAGAAGTTGTTGTTGTACCCGGCGAGAGATCTAGAGAATATTTCAAGGATGAAGGTCCTCCTTGAACGAGGATGTTTAAGTTCCTGTCGTTCAGACTACTTTAGATGATTAGCTGTAAGCACAAGCACGACTAATCGGTTTGCTGACAAACATGACTGCGGCACGCAAAGCTTGGGAGCAGGGTGCACATGTTATGTTCGAAAACATATGAGGTCAAAGCACGTACGGGATTAATGAAGTCATTTAAGGAAGGGTTCATCAAGACGGAAGATTTCCCTCACTGGTCTCACCAAAACAATTAAAAATACTGCAACGACTAGTCAACGATAAGTAGTAATATCGCAGGAAAAGGTTCACTGAAATTTTTCGAATGCGGGGATGTTCGAGAGAGGCCACTCGCTCGAAAAATCCAATATTTGGCCGGATTTTTTTTATTTGAGTGCAACACGCCATGGGCATGACCCTAGGGCATGAATGATGTTTCTGTTGTCACTCAATTGGTCCCACTGCAGTACAAGCTTGGAAGTAGTGCTTCCTTTCATATGATGGAGTTCCAGCAATCGTCCTAATATCCGCTCAGTGCAGGCCTCATTGCTCCTGTTCATAGCCCCTTTTTTGCTCCTCCTAAGGTTCATTTGATTTGTTTCTTGCCTGACATTCTAAGGCAAGGCATTGTCGAAATTGCAGGTTGAGGTCTCTAGGTAAGCTTTATCAAAGCAGAATAGGGCACGAGGAATAAAGAACCCGATCATTAAAGTAAGACAACATACCGCATAAGAACGATGATAATTACCTTGCTCTATTCAGGAGCTCTGATCGCAGAGGGAAGATCAGATCTCAAATATGCATGACGAATTTACAAGACGTCCATGTGGTACGTTATTTGTGGAATTCGTTTACAAAATGGAGTGATGTGAAGTAGAAAACTTTTTTAACGTCTATGCACTTCAAGAATAGCAGCTCTGGCTCGCAATTAAGTAATTGTTTGCTGTTTTTCCACTCTCTCGTTTTAGCATGGATAACCATTTTCTTGGACCTATTCTAATTCCTCTGCTCTCCAGGTACTTTTGCATTCATCACCATCTGACGAGAATTTCGATGTGTCGACTAGTTTTTTTTTCCTCTTACACTTCGAGTCTTCACTCACATTTAACAAAAGCGAAGAGTGTTTTTGCTAGCGTCTTCTCGTTCCTCTCGTTTGAATTCACTCTCGATTTGATTCACTATAGACGAAGTTGTCTAATCTAAAATTAAGCTCGAGAATAGATTGAAACAATCAAATATACAACAGGGTTAGTTTGATAAGGAAAACGAGAGAAGTATTCTAATTCATGTCCCTCGCCTATTTCATATACACCTGCTCTGCATCAGAGAATACTGACCCTTCAACGAGCAGTGACCTCCCAGGGCTGGGATTCGTGAACGTATAACTAAACGAAACCAGGTTTATTGTGTATTGTTTATTGTTTATTGTTTACATGAGACATCTCATGCTATCAGTACAAAGACACAGTTACAAATACAAATGCATACAAATAGTAAGAAGTAGTCATCATTTTATATAGCTGTCAAGAATTCTAGTGAATGATCGGATATTACCAGGAATTTCTTTCAGTCTGCTAAGTGCTAAATAATCGGAACCTCCTCGATTAATGAAGAATTGCGAGCGGAACATAGTTTTAGTTCTAGGAAGGTATAGTTTCACTGAGTCGCCCCTCGTAACTGATGGCTTGAATGTGCAGTATATGTTAGGATCAAGGCCACATAGTCCATGCGCCTATTTATAAAACATTATTAAATCAAATTTTCTTCTTCGTTCACAGAGGGAGTGTAGACCGAATTTTTTACTCCTATCATCTGCCGAAATAAGATTTCTGTAATTGAAGGTGGTATTTCTTATCAAGAGCTTCCTAGTAAAGTTGTTTTGAACCTTTCCAACTTTTGATATAGTCTTGCATTTATACGGATTGAAAACAACAGTTCCATATTCAAGCAGAGGTCTTATATAACTTTTAAAAGCACAGAGAAGAACAGAACTATCCCCTGTTGCTAATGCCTTGAATAGTCTGTAGGTAGCTCCCATAGCTTTGGTGGCAACTTGTTCACAATGCTGATCAAATTAAGGTCATTCGTTAACAAAAAACGCAAATCATTCATCTGGGTAACTCCATCAATGAAATGTCCTTCAATGACGTATTTGTGGCAGTACCCAGTTCTTCCAGTGTGCACTACTTTCGTTTTTTCGTGAGATAATGGGAGATCCCATTCTATAGACCATCTATATACTAAGTTAATCGCTTCTTGCAATGGTGCTTGAACATCGTGAACGGAAACCTTATCATAAATTTTGAGGTCATCGGCAAACATGCAACACCTGACATTCATTGTACGTATAAGAAGTGGTAGTTCATAGGTGTAAATATTGAAGAGGATTGGGGATAAGACACCCCCTTGTGGAACTCCACTCCAAACATGCCCAGGTTCGGACAAGGTATTGTTTATACGAACACGGAAAACGCGATCAGTGAGGAATGCACGGATCGAAGCATTGATGCAAGGATGTATCCCAATGATTTCTAGTTTTTAAAGGAGCTTCTCGTGAGGAACTTTATCAAAAGCCTTGCAGAAGTCGAGATAGATTACGTCAGCACCAAACCCCTCATCAGCGTTGATTGTCCAATTATTCAATGTTTGTAGCATTGCTGTAACCGTAGACGTGTTTTTTTGGAATCCGTGCTGATATTCGAAAATAACCGAGTGTTCTTCAAGGTGACTTTCAAACTTCTTCTTGAGCATTTTCTCGAATGCAAAAGTTGAGGTGATGCTTTTTGGGCGAAAGTTAGTCGGGGATGTGTATGGAGGTTTTTTTCGGGATAGGAGTTACGAGCGAAAGTTTCCACCTTGATGGTACTTCTGAGCGCATGAAGCTGAGGTTAAAGATATATTCTAGCGGTCTCGTGATTGTATATAAAATGTTTTTGACAAATACCAGGGGAATATGATCAGGTGTGTCAGAGTAGGATGATGGACATTTAGAGATTAGATTGTAGATACCATCGCCATATGACAATTCCGACGATTGCTTCCTAGTTTGACAACCCATTAGAATTATTCATCAAAGCACTAGTGGGATCACATGTAAAGTTTTCAATCATGGAGTTGCTTCAACCATATGGTGTTTGAATGGGAGGACTAATGGCACTGATATTTTGATTAGTTTTAGGTTAGTCAACCAACTTTCGCTTCCAGCATCTCCTAGTATTACGTTATCTACAAGGTGACCCAAAAGTATATGAACGTTTTTCAAGTGATGAAATACTCTAAATAATGGGGAAGGGTAACCGAACTACAGCAGCGGTTTGTGGAAAGAACGGATAATGGAAAATTGCTAGTGAGATCCCAGAAGTCTAGCTTTTTCTGGTGCAATGGATGTGAAACCACAACACAGCAGAGTTGCGCTTGGGCATCGGTACCTCGTCATCGTTTTTCGTCCAGATTTTCTTCAAGGAGGTCCTCAGGCCTCAAAGCTAGGTGTCAATACTAGTAGACTAGTGATTTTCAAAATCCCCACACTACAGCCTGGAGATTTGAATTTAGGCTACTTGAAGGCAAAAAAATTTGAACTATGGGCTTAGCCCGCAGTCCATTATTTCGGTACAATTTTGATATGTACACCTAATCTCACTACCACATAAACACATAAATACCTATCGTTTGATGCCGTCCCAAATTTGATCCAGTAGAAACAACTAATCCCCTGCAATCTTCAGAACTTGAATTTCGACCTTGATCCTCATGCAGAGTCTGCTAAAACCAGAGACTATTTACCTGTTAAGCCCACGACTTCGTCCAACATAACTTGACCGTCTTTACGAGATCCTTCAAGATTGATAGACGGTTCGTTTGCTGACCTAATAGCCTGATATGGTACACAGCCATGCTGCTTGCTCGTGTTCCATTTAGTGAAAAATACCCTATGTTCCGATCAGGCAGCTTGAAAAAAGCTCAGGGCTGCGCGGCGAGACAACATAGCAATGAACGAAATGGTTTTTACCTGTCTATAGAGTAGGCTTCATGAGGACGACACTATGGAATATAATTCCCTACAAAGCCTTCGCGCTGCTGTACACACTGTATTCCGCAAATTCGTCAGCTCCAGCGAAGCGAACTGTATGTATCTCTGTCTTTTTAGTTGGCTACAACTTATGTGAGTAAAACAAGAAAAAAAAACGACTGGGAATACACAGTGGAAAATACTGGGTATTACATAACTTAAGTTCTTCTTGCGCTTTTTTTTCTGTTTCGATTTTTTCAACTCATTACCATTATTTCGTGACGTGCTCTTCATAGTTTCAGAACGCTTCCCTTCCCTCACAATATATCATCACGCGCTTCCTCTGATTTGTCGATTTCCTTCATTTGTAGGCTCTAGAAGAAAAACGCCAATTCCAGAGAAAAAAACATTCTTCTCTTACCATTCAACGGGGACCAGAAAGCACACGATGTTGTTCGAATGCGTAAGCTCTGAATAATACAAAGGCAGAAGCAGACTATCAGTCGATTTCTTGGAGGGACAGTTTGGCGGCGTTGACAACGGTAGGGTCCGACGTCACCTTGAGGTAGGATGACCAGACCCTTGCGATTTCATTCGCTCAACAGAGTTACCTAATTCAAGAGGTTACTTGGAGAAACATGATGTCCACATAGACTAAACGACTCCTGTAGAGCAATTTCCAAGCCTTCGCAAAAGAAATATGTTCGGTCGATGTGTTTGTTGTCACAGGGACTAAATAAGACCAAATAAGTCTTTTTTGAGCTTAGAAAACCACTGATAATCGGTCCTTTCCAGCAAAACTTCTCTTTCATACTTAAACAGGTCGATCAGGTCGTTGTGATGTCCTTTCGAGCTTCAACTGAATGCAAGGATAGACAGGTGTTGGCCGTCGTGTCCCCGTAATCCATTTGAAACATACGCTCAAAATTCAAACAAGAGTAGTGCCCAACGTCCCCACCTTGTGCATCGTCGATAAGACTCTGAAGAAGGCAAACTCGTCGAAACGTCAGTCGAATGAAGATTATAACAATCTCGGGTCCGGCTACAAGCAAACAGTCAACAGTAAATCAAAGTAAATTGTTGTGGCAAAAAAAAATGATGCAGTATTCTTACAGAGCATGATTAGCGCTTTCGAATTGTTTATGATAAAGGGGCGGAGAAAGCTGCAACTGAAAAAAGAGAAAGGGCTTATTTAAACACCCAATAAACACGATGCGAACGGAAACTGTACGTCCCAGGCGTCGTGGACACTCGGAATTCTTTTGCATTTTTCTTTGGCTCATTTTTCTTTTTCTTTTTCATTCTTTAGCCTATTAGGAACAGAGCTAGGACTGAAACAGTTCTGTAGAAATAATTTGAGATCAAGTTCTGGAAGGTTACTAGTGTGTTGGGACCAGAAAAGGGAGAATCTAAACGCTTTTTACTCTCTTTAAGACCGAATGGAGTTTGTAAAAGGTATTTTGAGTGCTGTAAGGAATTGTCCCGAGGATGACAAGTTCGTGTGGCTCTAACCTGACCAGTGAAGAAATGTGATATGTAACGAATGCATTTCTGTGCAGAAAATTCGGGTTTTGTACGAATTATTCCCATCCACTACATAGGAAAAGTAGAGCGATTTTCCTCCACTTCGAAAATCCGATCCTTTTCTTGGTATTTGTAGGAAAAGAAAGTAAACCTTTCCTGAACTATAATGATATGAGACATTGTCGAGAAGTGTTGAACTCGTTTCGTATGGAAATTCTGTAAAGCAGTTCGAAAATAAGGTCCAGTAGTTGATGAAAAGGGCGCGGCTAACCGGCGAGCCACGCGGTCGCCAGCTGGTTAATGAATCACCGGTGGCAACTACAGCATGTCAGGTTATAAATGAAGGATATATGTAGAGGATAGCATTAAGTCTGAAAAAGCAGTAGCGCATACCGATTCTTGCTTGCGATATATACAACACACACAAACGCACAAGTGTGAATGATTCTGTTCATTTCTGTTTATTCCTTTTGGATATGAAATTATGCTCTTTAATACGATATAATGCGTATAATGCGTTAGAAGCAACGGCCACTTTTCAATCAATATAGCCCTATTATTGAATCGCCAGTGGCAATTATAGCAAGAAAAGGCAAGCTTCGAAGCTTGACGAGTTTACCAGCTTGCAGGCTGATGAGTTAAGCTGGAACCAATGTTAATCTAATTTGGCAACAGAACGGAGAAATCTCACGTCATCAAACAAGACTAAACGCGGAACTAGTTTCACCTTCACGCTTGTCGAATCGTCTCGAAGAACCCAATAATCCCCGAAGCGAAGCTTTCTAACTTCAAATTTTCCTCCAATGTTTTTAGGAATAGCCTCCAACCTTTCATATATAGAAAGCGTGTCCAGGTGTGACTCATAGCTGCGCTCATAGTTTTTTCTGCAATGAACGTATTGTTGTCACTGATTTTTACACGGCGACAATGTCACAACTACTCTACCGGTTGTTCACAAGAAAAAAATCGCTTTTACACAAGATGCACAGGTGTCTTTGAATTGAAATGACGAAGTAATCAAATCATAAATGTGCCGAACGCCTATATATGGCCGCATGTCCAAGCATTAAGGCAGATCTTTTCCAGCGATGCGTTCTTTAATTGTTCTGTTCGCTCTCATCTCCTGTGTTGCTGCACAGGCGGCACGTGGCCCTCCCAGACTGCCAAAGGTAAGCTTCTCTTCAGGAACAAGTAATTCTGAAATTCGCATAAAAGAAGCGTAAGTTCCACCGAAACATCATCTCTAGGGGCGCTTTCTTCAGAGTACTACGTATGTAGGTCATAAGGTAGCCTTGTTTCATTGCCCTACGAAGCAAAATAAGTAGAGAAATACCACTATAATCACAAGAATCTCGTTGTTTCTACAAAGGAATGAAATTCTTGGTGACAGTCGTGGGGAAGAAAGTGCAACTCCGCCACTCCGTGGACCCAGATGGAACAATAATATTACTGAAAAAAATTAATTTCAAAATCAAACAATTAAGAAGATAAAAATGAACAATAAAAAATAAGCCTGCACAATGTTTTTACCTATTTTACAAAGTAAAGTAGTGACGAATACAGTTGATAACTTTAACAACTTAACAAGAATGCCAAATATTCCAAAGTGTTCAGGATATACAAAGTATAATGCGGCGTAAAGCATTTCGCAAGCCTGCGTATTCAGGATTAGAGTAAGACTTAGACCCCATTGGAACGTCTACATATTTCTTTCAGGATTTACCTCCAGGGTTCGCAGCAGTTCTGCCTCCCGATACCGTTAAGAAGCTGCGAGCTATTCACCAGAGCACCAAAATGACGCCAGAGGTATTTTTTTCTACGACGATGCAAAAAACCACAGCTAGTTGCACCTGTACGTACTCTATGTAGATAGTGTGTGTATCTCCGGCAAATAAATGTATGTAGGTGTAGAGGTTGAAGAAATTATTTTATTAATTTCAGCAACAGCTTGAACAGATTGACAAGATAATGTCAGCACTTCCTGATTCTGTACTTGACAAGCTGCCCAAACCACCCGGCTTCGACCGCCTTCCCAAGAAAGTAAGGGATGAGCTCGAAAAAATTCATCGTGACAGGGTAAGTCAAAATTCTTCTGATATATATGATTGCTTTCAAGCTTTCGAGCAAATGGTTTCCAGTCGCTCAACTTCCGTCAGCGCTTTGAGAAGATGAAGAAGGTGTTCGACGCCCTGCCACCGAACCTTCGCCCGAAACCTCCACCACCAGGACAAAGACTTTAGAAGGAGTCTCTTAGGCTTCTCGTTCAGTGATCATTAACTTGCGTTACTCTAATGTTGCGCCAGTAAAGATTCTGGACGGATTCTAACAGACAAATTCTTGGCCCAATTTGAGGAAGGGTATCGCTACTAACGAGGAATCGAATGCTAGTGGTATCTGACGGGTCGTCTGTCGAGAACCCCACATCACGGGAGGGATGCATGAAGAGCATGTCGGGTAGAGGGCGAAAATTCGGGATGTCATGTGGATTGGGGCGTGAGCCCGCACCTGCGATGCAGCGGGCACCTGCCCCGTGAATTTGACGGGAATAGATCACCATTGCTCAGTTTAAACAGGTCCAAGGATAGACATCTTGGTCTCTTGTGTTATCATTCTTACGATGTTATTATTTTCAAGACAGAAGCTCCAGTCTCTTTCTTTCTGTCTCTCTTGATGCCCACATTCTTAGTATCTCCTCTAAGAGTCCATCCAAGCCTGCTGCATAGTTTCAGACTACTTCTGATCTTCCATTTATTTCCCATCAAGAGGTTTTAAAATTCACATCCGCACATTCATGGCTATAAATTTGTAATGTACGAACTTAGAGGCTCTGACTCCTGGCTTCTTTGAAGCGTTGCAGGGTCTGGTCCCTCCATTCGATCGACAGAAAGTCCAACGAAAATTCCTCTCCCACTGTGGAGGCGTGGTGAATCTTCCCGGCGTCTCCTCCAGCGTTCGAGACCAGTGGCACATAATGACTCATTCTCCTCCAGCCTTTGAGACCAGTGGTCTCAAAAAATGGACCGCGCTTGTAGGGCGACCCTGCACTAGTTGAAAGTATTCGGCGCAAGTATTCTAGAGCGACAGCTC
Source organism: Ancylostoma duodenale (assembly GCA_000816745.1). Lineage (NCBI taxonomy): Eukaryota > Metazoa > Nematoda > Chromadorea > Rhabditida > Ancylostomatidae > Ancylostoma > Ancylostoma duodenale. Next base: position 27,425 of record KN726161.1, read on the forward strand.
TCACTTCCCTCTGTAAAATCGAATCCCCAAAGACTACTGTGCTGTGAGACACAGCGTCCATGAGGGCAACACAGCGTCCGTAAGGGCAATGAGACGGGCCATGAGCCCGTCCAAGGATGACAGAGGGCGGCTCCATCCTTAAGCTAGCCGAATAAACGGATCATTTCAGAAAAGCATTTTATAACGACTCGTACTACCTTGACAACTTCCTCTTAGGGGAAATTTTAAATTACTTTGGACGGTGTTGTTGACCGCAGGTCGACGGTGTTCTGGGCTGCCCCATCGCTCTAAAAATTCGCAATTACACTACGCATCAGTAATTTTAACTCTACTGTTATACTACAACTTTCGTTGGAACTCACACGCTAGGCCGATGGTCGTGGCCTATCCCCGTAGGTCTTGCTGCCCCCCCCCCCCCCCCGGCGCAGCGCATCCTTCTCCTAAAGGGCTTTATTTCGTAATAACTTTATTTCATAATACTTAAACCACTTAAATTCAGCTTCCTTCACTTTCACTAATAGGAAATCAGCATTCACTAATACACTCGTTTCATGCATGAACACGTTTTTTTCATCATAATTTCTTTCCCAGTGTAAACCTTCTCGCCTTCCTCTTCTCTCCTTTTCAATCTTTGATGTCCAAGTCCCTTCTCTCGCATGCGTTTGTCCTCTGCCCCTAGAATTGATTTAGATGAAACTTCGAATTACTCCAAACATGTACTTACCTTCTCCTTCTTCACTCATATCTCATTCTTGTCGCTGGGAGAGCATGGTGTTAAGTGCAAGAGTGTGTTTTCAGGGGCTGCAATCACAATGAGATGCGCGAATTTTCAAAATCTTGAAGTAGTTGCGGAGTTTGGTTGGCACTATTCCACATTAGAAGCCCCAAAATTTTCAAAACATTTTTTTGCCGAAACTTCGTATAGGGGGGGTTATTTGGGGTGTTGAGCACGAATATTGTATCTATTTCGTATCGTAATCCCATTTTTGTAGGGTTACGGTAGGGTTGCTGTACACGAGGTACCTCACTGAATCCGCTGAAATGCCACGTAATGGGGTTTTCCTAGTGCTAAACACGTTGGTAGACGTTGATTTGTGTCTAATGAACTCATTATCCGTCCCCTTCCTCCTTTCTCGAGAAGAAATTGAGATTTTATCGCAAATTCATAGTGGAAAAAGTATTCCAGGATGCTCTTCCGAGATGGCCCTAAAGAGGGCCGTCGGGTACAAGTGGATAGGGGTCCTCAGGGGACTGGGTGAAGCTCCGCAACCTGACTCCAGAAATTAAAAAAGGCCTCTTCTCGTTTCCCGACTTTCTGTTGTTGATGCCATATTTGCGCTAGGCGAGGCTCTTAAACTTTTGCCAGTGACACTCGATGTTTTGAGTGTGGGCACCAGTTCTCGGGTCTACAAAATTGACCTGGTGGTTGAGGGTCAGGTGCCTAAGTCCTTGAGGTCTGTTTCTCCGAAAGTACTCGCAGCAGATGTCTCGGAAATACTGCTTCCACTGGGTGATGCTGGTGTGACCGATCCCGAGCTCATACTTCTTGTCCACTACCACGCCAATGTTGTTCATCCAGAAGTACGACAAGGGGAAGACCTTCACGCTCGGTATATTGGCTCGGGCGAAGGAGCTTTTCCTCGCACCAATCCTGGGCTTGTTGTTATTACGAGGCCCTACGCGATAGCTTCGAGTGTGGCAAATCCACACATCATTTGTTGATCGCAGCCGCATCTGACGTTGGCAAGAGGGGCAACGGGGTGATCCAAGCAAGGTGATCGTCTGGAGGCAGTCTTCGAAACTCTTCTCGTCCATCCTCAGCTTCTCGTACACGTCCGCCAATGTGAAGTTCCTCAACTCCTCCTCCAGACGGCGAAGTGCGAGCGTTCTGGTTGCCATTCCTATTCCACTGATGGGGTTGGCTAACAACACCGATGCCTCTACGCTATCCAGATGAAGTCGAATGCGTGGCGCATCCGTCGTGACGGGATTGCTTAACGCCGACCACTTGATCCAGAGTTTGGTTATATATTAAGTTATATAACATATGTACTTCATGTAACAAATATAACAAACTTCCGTTTATATAACAAACTTTCATATCACGTTCGACAAAACAGGAGAAACACGAATGATCTGGTGTTCACCGAATGGTGATCACCGCTAAGTGCGAAAAAGAGGGTTACGAAACATGGGGGTTCCGCGTGGAAAACGCATCGTTAATGCGCTCGAGGCTCGCTCCTCCGAAGAAAACTACTATGCAACGACTAGAACTAGCCGTCAGACTGACCGTGAAGCTAGCTTCCTTCCTAAGTAAAGAATTCAATGTCTGTCTCTATTCAATTCAGCTTCTATTAGACTCCTAGATAGCAATTCACTGAACTCATCCAAAGATGCACTTAAAACCTTTGCAAATAACCGATACGAAAACATTGCTCCGTTTTATGGCCAACAATGCTCTTGTGGAGTCCTCTTGATGATTAGTACCAATAACGCTCCACAAGAGCGACGACGGCAAACTCACCAAATCGGTCTTATTAATATCGAGAATAATCAGGCATATTGTGCGACAAAAAGTCTTGCCGCTGTTGAATTCAAAAACTATATTCGAGTGTAAATCACTGGCAGCAATATGTAGAAGGAAGAAAAGTAGAATAAGCACGCATCAGTGGTATGATGGAGGCTCGAGGAACATGTAGAAAAGCGAAAAAAAAACAACCAAAAACAAAATGCCTAGAAAGAGCATCATTGCTTCAGATGAGTACGATTATCGGTAGGCGCGGGGCGGTCGCGCTGCGTGCTTCACGAGTCCACGAAAACGCATCACCATCGACGTCCACTGCATGTGGTGGTATTGACGACAACAATTCATACTTTACATGCCATCAGGGCTGGGATTCATGAGACGACAACCAAGCAGATCATCGATGGTTAGCGTGATTGCTTATCGTAAACTACGTGATACTAGGACACCCAGGACGCGAAAGTTGGTTTGCTAGCCTGATTTCGGTTGGGTATGCGTTCATGAATCCCATCCCAGGGCTGGGATTCATGAAACGATATCCAAGCAAACCAAGGTTGGCTAGCGTGATTGGTTATCGTATTGATTACATAGTGCTAAGAGACGCAGACGGCAAAAGTTGGTTTGCTAGCCTGGGTTTGCTTGGTTATCGTTTCATGAATCCCAGCCCAGAATGGCCTCATGCAGGGTAAAGCACAGGTGCGATATTTCAAACCACCCCTACGTATTTTGAGGGGCAAAGCGAAAAAGCAAAGAGGGAGGGGGACGTTGCGTTTTTTCTTTATGACTAGTTCTCGTCCTGCGACCCCTACGCTATCGTACGTATGCACTGACTTCGACAGAATGGCCGACGGTTTCTATTCAGGAAGCATCGTGAAGGAAATGGTGTCCACGTCCTAACACATTATTCGAGCTGTGGATGTGATGTTCCACACACCTCTACGATATCTGCTGTTACTTCAAAAACTTCCCATCACAGTAAAGCGGTACAGCATCACAGAGTAATAGTAAGTAATAGACGCAGTAATTAGTAAAAGTAGTATATAATTACTTGCCACAAGCGGAAGATCACAGTAAATTTTCTGAGATTTGCTCCACTTGTGCAAGTCGCGGGTTGGTTTGAAATTGCCAGAATTGCACCGAATTCAACCGAAACCTCAATGGAGCTATTCCGCGTTCCATTGCGAAAAAGATTACTGTAGCTTCCACCACAGGGCAGGTGCGGGGGGAGGTGCGTGTATCGCACGCTTATCGCACATGTTCTGTGGTGGACTCTACAGTATTCAGGAGTGGTAGAGGGATGGGCATAGAGCGTTCAGAGCGAAGAGGGAGCAGAAAATGACAACACGAATGTTTACGTAAGAACATGTTTAAACATGTCTAATATTGTTCTAACAAGTTTCTTTTTTTTTCTCTTCCTTTCAAGTCAGTTTTCTAGAAATCTGAGGCTTTAGCCGTTTGGACAACAAAAGCTGTCCAGCGGTACGCGTTTGTGTGTTTAGAGGTGTGTAATCGTGTCCTCTACAAAGTTATTCATGCTTGCGGCGCGTAAAAGTTTACGCGCCGATACACAGTGCAAAGGACGGAGGTAGAAGAGAAATTGTGGCAGGTCAGGAATGTTCCTAGTTTTGCCGCAGCGACTGCCGCGCGAACAAACCGCGTTTCCATTTTCGCCGCTTTCGGTCGACGCGCAAACTTTGTGGAGTTTTGGAGAGGCGCGTAAACTTTGACGCGCCGCAAGTATGAATAACTTTTACGTGTTCAGACATGTATATCCAGGACAAGGCTTGATTTCTCTGCACTTTGCAAACAATGCCTAACTTATTCATATTTCTATTCTGGTCCCAAGGTATTCACATTATACAACAAAGTTGTAGTTGTTGTACAACAATGAAGTACACATACAGTTGGCGTCAGTGGTGCTACGTTTTCGGCTATTCGAAAAAGTAGGAAAAGGAAAATTTGGGCACTGCTTGCAGGCTGCAGGAAAATCATGCTCTACCATGATTATACATGTCTGAACACGTCGTTGGGCACTTTTTGTTGTCCAGACGGCTAAAGCCGGAATCTGATCTCTCCTTTTTTGTGTTGTGTTTAGTATATCCAACATGCCCAGACTTGTTGGGCATGTTTCCTCAAAATTGAAAGGTTTCTCTATGATTTCTTCTTTCTAGAATTCGTATTACAGAATGAGAAAGGCCGAATACTGTAAAAAATAGGATGAGAGCTGATTAATTGCTCATTACAATGCAAGGACTGTGCACCACCAAAAATGGTGAAGTTATGGGCGTGGTTTACGGCCAGGTGAGAGCAAAAAAAGGGGGGGGGGGTATTTGGGAGCGCCCAATCGCACCCCGTGCTTTACCCTGGCCTCATGCAGAAATGGATCATATTTCGACACCAACTCCCGGAAAGGAAACGGACAAAGAGCTCAAAAAAAGTTAGTACAGCTACCAATGCCAAATGCAATTCCTTGCTACCACTCAAGCGAATGAACTCATACATTAAACTCGTTCGAGTGGCACCCGTATGCTGAGATATCTTTCTGAACCATATCTTATCCTCAAAAAAGTACATGAAGACGACTCGAACTGCATACTTTCCTAGTCAACTAGCTCTCTTTTAACCACTTCTAAAGATTTTCAAATTGCGAAACTACTGCCCAAGCTTATTGCCGCGAAGTTGACCAACAACGCCAAAATCGTCTAATACAGATTCAGCGTCGCCAAGTCGAGCATGACAGGGATGGTGTGTTCAGCGGCAATCTACGCCGAAATGGAGTAATCAGTTGAAAGAAAGGTACTGCTTATGCTAGGTTATCCACTCACAACTATGATGATATCACACTACATCATGCTGAGCCTCCCATCTAGTCGCCCCATCGCCCAAGGTACTCGATAGGGTGAGTCATAAGTTTTATGAGTTTTTCATTTTCATTCTGCAAAGGACAGCAGCTTGCCATTTTCCTGAGAGATGATTCTCTGTGATCCTAGACCGTATGGCAAAAAATGCTAAGACTGCGGTTGTCCCAATCGTACTATGCTCGGTTCCACAATGCGAAAAAGGCGGTCGACTCGCATCTCAGTTCATTTTTGGCATCCACTTGTTCGTTCCTCAGCACTGCTAGAGAAATCCGATCTCCTGCTATTCTTAACAGCTTCGCGACAAAGTGCTCAACCGAGTGAGCACGCTCTTTCCGGAGTTATATTTCTATGAAGCAGTCATAATTAGTAAACTTCTATGCAGTGTTATACTAACAAATAATAAAGCTTTCTATACATGCACTGGGCAGAGCAGATCTTCACTCAAACTTTTTTAATATGTGGTTGAAACATACACCAGAGAGAATGATACATATGAAAAAGAAACTACAATCAGTACCAAGTGAATGGACATTTGGAAACACACTTGACGATGGAAAAAGATTGGGTTCAGATTTACACAAATTCGGGGTATTATGTGGCGGAGGAAAAGTTCCTACCACGTGAGACCACGTGCTCAAGCGGTTGAGTACGGGTCCCACTTGTGCAAAAGCGCGTGTGGCCCATGTGACACACCATGCCAAAGGCGTAAGGTCGCGAATATGTTAAGGAGTTTCGCTTATATCATTCGTAGGAGGGAGAAGAAGTTCCTCAACCGACGCAGCATGCAAAAACGCGACCAAATTCTTTCACAGGCGACCTCTCGCTTTCCAGATTTTATGATTAAGCCTGCAGAAAAGTCGAGCATATTGAGTACCGAAGGCTGTCTCCTAACCTACATCTCTGAGTAGTAGGACTACGTGGCCCACCTCTAGTTCGCTCAGAATGGATTCACGAACGTAAGATGCGCGTGTCTTTTCACTCGCATGGTCTCTAGTGCCTTACCTTTGGGAGCAACCATAGACAGTCCAACAGCACAGTTGCTTCTAGACTTCAGGAAGTTCATAGCACGCAAAGAAACTCAGGATTCGGTCCTGGGTGGCAGTGGTCCGCCCTTCAAGCTAAGGAGTAAACTTCCGAGTAATGAACTCGTCAAGGTGAAAATCTCACAGGAGTCTGTCACACTATATTATGCCACTGTCCGCGGATCTCTCGACGTCTTGTCGAATATTTCGCAGGAACAATAGGTATCTCCAGCTCATTTGTAAAAAGAGCAC